>QEPC01001999.1:500667-517453 GCA_003113815.1 Sphenodon punctatus | reverse complement strand
AAGAGGAGAGGGCCAAGGACAGAGCCTTGGGGAACCCCGACCAAGAGGGATAGGGAGGAGGAGGGAGAGGAGTTAGGAAGAGATATATCGAAGGAGTGGTCAGAAAGGTATGAGGAGAACGAGTCGAGGACAGAGTCCTGGAATACAAGGGAGTGAACGGATTCAAGCAGGAGCGAATGGTCAACAGTGTTGAAAGCAGCAGAGAGATCAAGGAGGACAAGAATAGAATAAAGGTAGTTGGATTTAGCCACAAGAAGATTATTGGTGATCTTAGCAAGAGCAGTTTCAGTGGAGTGAAGGGGGTGGAAGCCAGACTGGAGGGGGTCAAAGAAGGAGTTGGTGGAGAGGAGGTTGAGGCAATGGGAGTAGACAACCCGTTCAAGGAGTTTGAAGCAAAAGGGAGGAGCGAGACAGGACGTTAATTAGAGGGTTCAGAGGGATCCAGAGTGGACTTTTTGAGGATGGGGGAGACAGTGATGTGTTTAAAGGCAGAGGGGAAGGAGCTGGTAGAGAGGGGAAGGTTGATGATATGCAGGAGGGAAAAGGCGACAGTAGAAACCATGGAGGTCAGGAGACTGGAAGGAATGGAGTCCAGGGGGCAAGTGGAGGGATTGGAGGAGGAGAGCAGAGAGGAGATTTCCTCAAGCTAATTGGAAAACAGATGCCTCAAGGGAGGCAGGAGGGAAGGAGGACAGGAGAGAGGTGGGGGGAGGAGGGAGAGGGTGGCCACTTCCGTTTGATAGGTTTTGTTTAGATATTTCTGATTTGAGAAGTCTAAGAATTTTCTGATCTCTTGACTTGCAGTTTTGGACCAGAAACTGATTTTGAAATGTCAAAATTACCCATGGAAAGAGTGTGGACTCTGACTCCTTACAACATCAGGTCCTTCACTTGGCTCTTTGCCCACTGCATAAATCACATGGAGTCTCTTGTCTCTTTACTAACACTATTGTGACTTTTTAAATACTTTAAACATATTTACTTTCACGAGTTCCCATTCTTGTTCACCCATCTGTTTTCCAATGTTAATAACATTGGAGGCTAACAAATGAGATGGCAGGCGAGTTTGGTCTGCTCTGTCATGCTTTGACCCAGACCTCACCTACACGTTTGTGCAGGCACCACCAGATATTAGCTTAAGATTGCTCTGGACTGTTTCAGTGATTAGTCCAGGCTGTGATCCTGGAGACCTCTCCGACCATATTCCAGGCAAAGGTCTGCCCCATCAGGCCAAAGCAGGCTACAGCGGGCTATAAAATTTGTTATGGCCAAACCCAGGCTGGATTTGGTCTGCCATGGCCACCTGCCATGGGGGTTGTTATTGGACACCATGGCAGCCCATTATGGTGGGATGTGGGGTACTGGGCACAACGTGGGGGTGGGGCTAGCCAGCCACACATTCATGCAGCTCCATGCCCTCCCCGGTGGCCTGGCCATGAGTACATTTGGTCAGCAGCCTGACCTGGTCCAGACAATGTCAGCTATAGTTCCTCCATGTGGGCTGGGTTGTGATGGTGGTGTTCCGCCATCACATTAGTTAACACCTATTCTCTCTCCTTTGACAAATACAGTCTAGAGTTCCTGAAGGTGCTGTATGAAGTTCCCCTGAGTTTCCCTTCTTTTGAGCTGGTGCAGATCAAAGCAATCTTCCTGCCTCTCTCTCCCTGGTACTGTCTTCTCCCTGAGTAGGGCTAAACACAATTTTGCAATTCTTGCTTTTCTCAACGAGAAACAGGGTTCTTGACTATTTCTTGCAAATGAGAACAAATTGAGAATTGCCTGGATTGTTAACAAGAAAACCAAGCCTTACCTCAAAGACTCGGGAAGTGCCTTTTGCAAACCCTGGTTCAGTTTGCATAAGGCCCTGTACACCATGTACTCACTGGAACTGCTCTGGGTGCTGGCTCTCTCTCTCCCTGCATACCTTCTCTGCACAGAGACAAGGAAGAGCGAGGTCACAAAAAAATAAATATATATATTTTTAAAATCACTTTGCATGCGCAAAATGGTATGCACAGCTCTTTTCCAAAATGGTGCTGGCACTGTTGCTGGCTGTCATTTTACTTGTGAACAGTGATTTTTCTATTTTTTTCAATAAGGATGGGACTTTCGGTATTGCCGAGAACTGAAAGTACCCGATAATGGCTCTATTGGATTAATCCGATCTCTCAATTATTTTCTTTTGTCAATTCTTTTCTCAATTCTTTCTCTTTCTTTTCTCAATTCTTTTCTATCAGATCTTTTGCATTGTTTTTTAAATCAGATTTTTAACATTGCGGTTTTCCCCATTGAAGTCAATGGGGAAAACCACAAAGTTAAAAATCCGATATTGAGAGAACCAAGAACCGGTAGGAGAACTGGTAGACAGAAATCTGATACTGACAGAAACCAAGAACTGAGGTTTTGCCAAAAGCCCCATCCCTATTTTTCACTGAGATCTCATGAGATATTGGACAGGGGGCAAGAGCTAAGTTAGAACTTGGTCCCAGCCAAAATCTCGCAAGATATCGCCTGAGTATCCAATTGATTCTTGTTCTCTGAGTCCTAGGTTAGACTTTATAAAACCAGTTCTCCCTAAACTGGCCAGAAGCATATCTCTCTCTGCTCTTTGCTGGGCCAATTAGTCACAGGTGACTGGGTTAGTGACCTTACCTAAATGGTGATTCTGCATTACTTAGATCTAGGTCTGCACCCTCAAAGTTCTTAGGGGATCAACTATTTCATGTCATGAAAATGCCATCTCTCTCTCTTTATTATTTGCCTGTGAAAGCTATCGTATAACTCCTTCTAGAGTGAGAGTTGATAGGAGTAACATAGCTATTGGGTGCTGTAAAAGTAGATTTGTGAACTTTGTAACCTCACTGAAATCTACTTTTAAAAATAAATTAAGATAGAGGGTTAAAAAAGAACCTGAGATGTGAACACCGAACTCCTAATTATTTTCCATGAGAGTCGATGGTATTATTCCCTTGTGCTTTTTCTTCTGGATTTCTCCGCCTATAAGACTATTTTGTTCACAAAAAGCTTCCACAAACCTCTCAGACATCAATGCTGAAAAGAGGCCTATTATGAGTATCAAAGCATTTTTCTTTTTTTTTTATACCCTAGTCAGTATAATGCAGTCTTGTTCTTTTCTGCCTGACCTCCTTTCCTATGTCCTTGTGAAGTGAGTTGGGCATTTGTTTATATTTAAAGGAGACAGAAGAGCAAACTTCTGAAGAGTGCTGAGTTCATTTATGTTCTCTAATTACTGCACAGTACTGCAGTATAGCTTCTGGCCTTGGACAGGCACAGAATGGAGTCACTAACGTAAGAATTTTCCTATGGTTCTCAATCATAAACCACAGAGTCAGGGGGACAAAGTTCATACATTCCTTTGACACTGTTAATAAGGAATATGGACACCAGCCTGGTAGAGGAGTAACTATAAGCAGGTGCCTGAGTCAGACCAATGGTCCATCTTAGCCCAGTATTGTCACAACCTGACACAGCAGCAGGATTTCAAATCCAGCTCTCCAGGGTTGCTGACAGAGGCTTCATCCGGGCTTGCTACCAGAGATCCTGAATCGGAGATGTCGGGAATTGAACTTGGGACCTTATACATGCACTCTACTACCTGAGCCACGGCCCACCACATAATATATTCTAGAGATGGGAATTTCAGTTTTGGACACAACCAAAATTGCCCAAGAATGGCCATTTTGAATTGATCCAAAATTTAAGATTTTTTCGGGTAAGGTGTTTTGGTTCCTTTACATTGATTTTGTTTCTCTTTTTTTGCATTGTGCCGGTTTCAGGGTTTTTTCATTGTGGCCTGTTCCCCATTGACTTCAGCGATAGAAGTCAACGGCAAAAAGATCAGAAACCGAAAAATCTGAAACCGAAACAAAATCCAAAATTCATAAAGAACTGAAACTGAAAAAGCTGAAACTGAAATTCCCCCTGGAGTCCCATCCCTAATATGTCCTGCAGATGCACTGTGGCCCATGAGCCTAGGGGGCTCACAAAATCCAGTGAAGGGGATTACCACTGCCTTAGTCCCCTTCTGGCTCCAGCTGCCCAATGATCCAGAGAGCTAGTCATGCATTGCATGGCAGCCACACTGTAGCTGCTCTGTATCAACCCCCACCCCATGGCCAGCCATTAGGGCTGGGATTCCAGTCACCTGCTCCCTCCTCCCATGGAGACCCATCCTTCTCACTGTTGCTTTGTCAGAATCTCCACAATACTCCACTCCAGACATAACCAGAAAAGCAAGAAAAGGCAGAGTGGGATCAAGACTGGGAAATGGCTCAGCTAGAAGCAATGCTCTCTGTGTTCTGCTGGTTTCGCCTGAGCTGGAAAGTACATAGAATTCAAAGGGACCCTGGTGGCACTGCTGGAGCTTTCAAAGGGTGTGAGCAAACAAGATGATACATAGCCCATTGGAGTCTGGGTTTGGTTCATGTAGACCCCACTCACATATTTAGCATGTAGATCCCAATAAAGGGCAGCCCCCTGTGTGTATTTCTTGTTTGTCTGGGTAACCTCTACTCACAGGTTTAGTGTGACAAAGTTAAGACATGGGCAGGCATTCTTCCCTGCCTTGCTCTACCCACCAACCCAGTATCTGGCCATATGCCATGACTTTCAGCTGCTCCAAACCATGGGCAAAAGCAGCCGCTCCCGCTTTTTCTTTCTTCCAGGATATCACTCCAGGAGGTGTTCAAACTCCTGCTATCCCCACCACCCACAGAGGTTCATACCTGGGTTTCTACCTGCCAGCACTTGTCAGCTGGAAATAGCCGTTTGCTATTAACAGAACACTGAGCTTATTGAGCAAATCACATACTCTATTGAGCACGTACAGTGAACATTGAAAGTGATAGTAAAACCTGAAATAAAAAGCAATCAGTCTTTGCATGAGCAACCAGTCTCAGCCTGGTTTCTCACATCCATAGCTCACAGCGATGTACAGGCGGGTAGCAGCACAGTTTTATTGGGGTCTCGCCTACTCCAGGGTTGGAAAATCCTCCCAGTTCAGATAAACCCCCCAGTCAATCATGCACCTCTTGTATCCCCTCTCTAGCATCTTCTGCATTCCTAGATGGAAAAAATCCCCACTTTTCTGCACTTCACTGCTTGTCCAAAACTCGTATCAGGCAAGAAGCTCCTCATCAGTGGGTTTACAATCCCTGTACCTTGAGCCACTTCTTCCCCCCCGCCCAGAGATTCAGCTCCCCCATCCAACCAAAGTACTCCCAGTGGCCCCATGGATATCCTCTCACTGTCATCATGGCAGTGCGGAGGAAAAACAGCAGGGAATGTCCAGCCTCCATTAGTGACTTCCCTACTTGTGACAGTGCACAAACATCTAGAAAAAGTGCAAAACTCATCCCAGTCTCTCAGCTGGGCTCCCACTCTTCCATTCTGCTCAATGTTAAACTGCAGCAGGCTTGTGCGGTGTCTGCTCTCCCATCATGCATGTATGAAACCCCATTGTATGCAGGTGTCACCCTATAAGCGCATAGTCAGCCTCGCAGGATGGGTTTGACAGAAGGCCAGAGTATTCATCAACCTCCCCCCAACTTCTCTGGGCCCCATAACTCAGATGGCTCCAGCACCCATAGACCAAAGCTGAAGCCATTTGGCTTTCTTTAGCAAACAACCCACAGAAATAGCTTTCTGTGACGTTATGATCCCTTATGCTCATTGCAAGGAACAAAATTTACTTTAAAAAGATAAGTAAATATAAGAGTTCCTTTTAACCAACAGCCAGATTAGCTCCCACATATATTCTGTGCACAGTGATGGCCTTGGCTTTGCAGATCCCCTCACCAACCCATTTCTGAACAGTCTGTGGTTCCACCTGGTCCCAATTATAAAATCCCATGCTTCCATGTGGTAACAGCTGCAACATTTTTTTACTGACTTGGCGTATACACTGACGTGCCTGTTACATAGGGTGATTTCAGACGTTACGCGAACACGGTGAACCACGGTGAATACCCACCTGTGGTCACCGTGTCCCGTATGTCTGTTCACGGCGCGCCAGATGTTGGCCACGGTCAATACCCACATGGGGTCCGTTTGAACCACGCTTCCCGGGCTAGCCGGGGGAAGGTCCCGGGAAGCGTGGTCAAACGGACCCCGGGCCATGGCCAAGGAAAAGTAACGTCTGGCTGCATGCCACGGCCCGGGATCCCCGGCGGGATCCCGGGCCGTGGCACAATCGGCCGGACGCAGTGGCCGCATTGGCCCCGCCGCCCGCCCGTCTCCTCGGAGGGCGGGCGGCGGGGTGCGTGGAGGGGGCGGGGCCATGCGGCTGCACGTTGTGCCATTACGGGGTGACCCCGGCGGGGAACGAAGCCGTTGGTCCCGGTACGGGGCCAACGGCCAACGTATCGTCTGAAAATACCCATAGATGAGCAGTGCTGGTGCAACACACAAACACACACCCAGCTTTGAAAAAAAAAAAATTCAATCACAGTAGTGAATAGCTAGGTCCTTATGGGGATGGGCTGCCAGGAGAACATTACACTGGTGCTCCATTCTCTGCACTGGCTACCTATAGTCTTCCAGGCCCGATTCAAGGTGTTGGTGCCTGTGGCAAAAAGCCATTTGCCCCTGCCTTTGCTTCTAGAGGGACCCTAGCAGGACAGTGTTGCATTCCTGAATAGGATGGGACCTGCCCTCCTTTCTCTCTCTCCCCCAACCCCAGTTTTTATTTCAGTAACTTAAATACATTTAAATCTACATAATTATTATCTCCAAGAAAAGGGAACCAAAAAAATCAAGAATGAACTGAAAAACTATTTACATTCTATAGTTTCTCAGAGTGAACCATTTCAGGAAGACCTGTTACAGCGTTGGTCCATTAACTGTGTAACTCTATCACTTATTCAAGTTTAGATTTTACTTAAGCATATTGTTTCGTTTTTATTGGACATGTCCAGGTTTTGCTGTAATAAACTCCAGATGTTGTTCCATATAGCGTAATATTCTTCTAACTTATGCTGCAACTCTGCTTGGATACGTTCCATGGTTACAGTCCACCAAAGTCTTTGCCACCATTTCGACATTGCGGGTTCCTGCTTTGACTTCCAGTTGCATACAATCGTGCGCATAGCTACAAGACAGAGTTGCTGACAAGTCAATTCTCTCTCCTTCTTGATCTGTATTTCAGGAAATATTCCAAGGATCGTGAACTCTGGTTGCATTGTAATCTGCTGCTGCTGTGCTACCAAACCAATATACTGTCCAATTTTTCCCCACTACTCCTGTATGGTGGGGCAGTCCCACCAGCAATGTCACAAGGTTCCTGTTTCATCACATCCCTGCCAGCATTTTTTGGGATAGTCCTTATTCATTCCGTGTAATTGTTCTGGGGTGAAATACAATCGGTATGTTGCCTTAATTTGTGGTTCCCTTACCTGGACCCCGACTGCATTGCCGGCCAGATAGCCTGTTTCTTTTTTTTTTATCAATTACAATAGTCAAATCTGACTCCCACTTCTTGATGTATCCCTCATCTGGCTCATTAAATAATTTTTGCAACACCCTATAAATTCTGGACAATATATGCCTCTGACCTGAGTCTCCGTACAGAACCGCCTCGATATCAGTTCTTTTCCTTGCGAATAGGGGTTCATCTTGTTTGGAGTTAAATTTAGATTTTATTTTTGCGTAAACTAGGAACCCTGGGTCAGTAATGTTCTTCTGTCTAATTGAATCCAGCATCAGGATTTCATGTTTAATAATAATAATAATAATAATCTCCAACAAAAAGGTGAGTTGCCATTTTTATACCTTTCTTTGCCCACTCTGTATTTAGCTTTTCGGGTATATCCCCCTTTTTTGCCCAAGGACCAAAACCTGGGGTAAATGGTTTTTTTTCTTTGTTGATATTCACCTTTTAAAAACAATTTTCCCAAACTTGCAATGCAGTATGTGCAAATGGATGGTTTTCATTTTTGGAACCTTTATCTCAACACTATCTGTCAGAAAATATTTAAATTCCTGAATACCACAACATTCTTTTTCCATTACAAGCCAGTCTGGGGTATCATTATTATGAAACCAGACCTTTATCCCTCTCAAGGCGGAAGCCCAATAGTATAGTCTGAAATCTGGCATATTCATGCCTCCATGCTCTTTCTGGGTAAATAATATTGTTCTTTTTAATCTTGTTTTTTTCCTATTCCAAATTATTCGTGAAATTAACCTCTTCAATTTTCCAAAAAATTCTCTGGGTAGGTGAATTGGCAGTGCAAAAAATGTATATAACAATTTGGGCAAAACCATCATTTTAATTAGATTCGTCCTGCCGACCCATGATATTTGAAGATTTTTCCAGGTTTCCCCCTTCCGCTTCAAATTTTCTAACAAAGGAAGAAACTTTGCTTTATATAGATCTTCAAGTTTTTTTGTCACCTTTATTCCTAAATACGTTAGTTCCGTTTTTTCTAACATAAATCGAGTAGATCTCATCAGTTCTATTTTATTAAGTCTATCCTCATTAAACAATATCATCTTAGATTTTTCTATGTTTACTTTACACCCAGAGACTTTGCTGAATTGTTTTATAGTTTCATTTATGGCCTGCACTGACTGTGGCAGTTCTGTCAGACTGACGAACATGTCATCTGCATACATCGCCAATTTATATTATTTCCCTTTTATCTTTACCCCCTTTATTTGCTTTGAGTTCCTTATCATTATGGCTAAAGGTTCAATAGCTAAATTAAATAACAATGGGGACATATGACAACCCTGTCTTGTGCCTTGTTTCAGATTAATTTCCCTAGACAATTCTCCATCAATAAGTATTCTAGCCATCGGAGATTTATATATTAATTTAATCCAATCAACAAAAGCTCCACTTATACTCATTCTCTCCATTGTTGCAAATAAATATCGATGCTGCACCATGTCGAAAACTTTTTCAGCATCAAGCGATATTATTGCAGCCGTAATAATATTTCGTTGAATATGGTGCATCACATCAATAATTTTCTTGACATTATCTACTCCCAGTCTCCCCAGAATGAATCCTGACTGGTCATGTGAGATTAAACTAGGTGCAACATCCATCAATCTGTCAGCAAGAATTTTTTTGCATCCACGTTTATAAAAGAGATAGGCCTATACCCGCTACATACCTCTAGATTCTTTCCTGATTTGGGGCATAGGGCAATATTCGCCTCATAAAATGACCTCAGCATAATTTTCAGTGTGAGGAAAGAATTATAGCACTTTGTGAGCATAGGGGCAACTTGCGTTAAAAAAGTTTTGTTAAATTCGGTCAGATAGCCATCCGGACCCGCAGTTTTATTTCCTGGTAGCTGTTTAATGACCTTCTTAACTTCTTCTATAGTAATGGGTTGATTAAGGTACCCTTTCTGATATTTTGTCACTTGTGGCAATTTAACTTGCTTTGGAACCCTATGTATCTCCTCTTCTGGAGGATCTTCAGCACCATACAACGATTCAAAGAATTCCTCAAAACACTGAACTTTTTCCTTATCCTTTAATATACCTGATTCCTGTGTTTTACGTATATATGGAATAGTTTTTTGCCTTCTCTTTTTTGTAAGCCATGCCAGTACTTTGTCTGCCTTATTGGCCTTCTCATAATAAAAAGCCTTTGTGTATCTGATTTTGGTGACCATTGTCTCCATTTCTAATGAGTTTATCTGCCTTTTAAGGATGGCTATTATCAGCATTCATTTTAGGTTGTTTGGCAAGCTGTTGGAGTTGAAGATATAACTTACTAATATTTTTCCACTTTTCTTTTTTTAGGTATGACCCCATGGAAATGAATTGCCCCCGAAGGACAGCTTTACCTGTCTCCCACAATGTCTGAGGTGATGTTTCTGACTGGTCATTAAATTGGATATATTCTTGTATTGCCTTTTGTATTTCCTCCTGTATCCATTTATTACTAAAATAAAATTTCTTTAACCCCCAACCTTGTTTTTTGTTATTCGTATTAGCAATACAATTAAACTCTGCCACCACTGCATTGTGGTCAGAAAACGGAACTATCAGTATATAGGAGTTATCACACTCTGGGACCAAGCCCTTACTAATTAGAATAGAGGCAATTTTTGAGGCCATTCCATGAGGGTTTGAATAAAATGTGAATTCTTGTTTGCTGGGATGCATACTTCTCCAAATTTCCCTCCAATCACACTGTTCTATTTTTTTAGCAACACGTTCCTGCTTCCTGGTAATTTGTTTCTTGTTAAAATGGTCCAATGGAGATAGCGGGCAATTAAGATCCCCACAGATCATCACCTTGCCCTGGGCTTTCTGCAAAATCAAGGAGATTGTGTCCAATAAAAATTCCTCAGTGTTATAGTTAGGGGCATATAGATTGGCAATGGTATATTTTTCCCCTTGAACTTGTCCTGCTATTATTAAGACTCCACCCTTCTCATCTTTGTGTATGCTATGGATTTGTGGCTTTAATGCCTTGTGAAAGCCCACTAACACCCCAGCCTTTTTTTCCTCTCCATTCGAGTAGAATACTTTATAATCCTTATTTATAAATCTAAAATAATCCCTCCTTATTAAATGAGTTTCTTGCAAAGCAAAAATATGTGGATGTTTCTGTTTAACTAGCTAGTTAAACCTTCTTCCTCTTAATTGGATTGTTCAGGCCACACACATTTAGAGATATTATTTTTAAATTAGCCATTTGCCCTAGATGTTCCCCAGAGGATCTGATCTTCTATATTCATACCACTTTTTCTTCACCCTATCAAGGAAACCGTCTCAATTTCTATTTCGTTCATCTCAGAATCCTCCTCCTTATACCTCCGTTTCTTAATTTTTACCCGGTTAGACATACCTACTACATTCTACATTACACAGAAATTCAGTTCTTGAAATCTTACCCAATTACTATAACTTAATAATTGAACTCTCTCCCTCTAGAACTAGGGAGAGGACAAACAATGATAGCTTAAACCAATATATACCACCTATAAATGATGTTCAAGATCAATAATATACTGTTACTGTAATGTTTCAGCCCTGGGGGTCCCCTAAATAGGAGAAACTTTATTGTCAGCTTTTGCTACCTGCAAGTCCCGTGATTTAATTGTAAGCGTAAATAACTTTTCCTTTACCCCATTTTTGTATTTCATGGCTGTGGCATGAGAAAATTATACGTTTAAGACTGGGTTCTAACCGGCTCTTCATCACTTTGTCTTCGAGGTCTGTGCCTTAAATTCTTTTCATTATAGTACTCCAGTCCAGATTCTTCATTAAAAAATCTTCGTTTACCTCTGTCAATGAAAGAAAGTTTTGTGGGGTATATAATCTGAGCTTTCCGCCCCATATTTTTTAATTTCTCCACTTGTTTACCCCATGCCTTTCTTCTCTGCACAGTGTCATAGGCTAGATCAGCAAATATAGATATCGTAGAACCTTCAAACTGCATAGCTTTTTTGCTTCTTGCAGCTCTGAAAATGGCTTCTTTATCTTGAAATCTTAAGAATTTTACTATTATAGCTCTTGGGGGAGCCGGGTCCTTGGGCCTCGGTCTCAGGGAGCGGTGAGCTCTTTCAATCTCCACTGCATGTAAGTCAGTCTGTTCAGCAAAGACTGACTTTAAAACTGTTAGAACCAGCTCTCTCACTCCCCTGTCTTCCTTTCCCTCCGATATTCCCAAGAACCTAAGATTATTTCGACATGACCTATTTTCAAGATCTTCACGTTTTCTTTAACACTGTGCACTGCGTCTTCAAGCTGAATTATTCTATTTTCTTGCAGATTTTCCCTATCTTCATGTTCACTGATTCTTAACTCCGCCTCAGTCATTCTTTTGTTTATCCCCTCCATTTGACACTTAATTTCAGACAAACTTGTCTTTATTGTGGTAATCCCTTCTTTGTTTAAAGCTAGATCATCTTTAATTGATCTGAACATATTAATTACCTGTTCAGAAGCCTCTGGTTCCCCTTACGTTTCTTGTCCCACTCCGTTGGCCATTTTGTAAAGGCCGCTTTCAGTTCTTCTCGTACTGCGCCACGGGGGATAAAAATTGATCAATTGTCTTCCCAGAGTCCTTTTTCTTTTCTTTGCTCATTTACTTGGTATTATAGCTTCTTCTAAGGGTTTTTTATTATCATTAGGGTCCACTTTTCTTGACCTTCATTCACGGGGTCGCAGGAGCGTTTGCTGCACATGTCCTTTCAGCTGTGCATGCCCAATTGACCCCCCTGCTCTCCTTTCTCTTGTGAACACATGGCAACATAGCCACATTCCTGACATTCCTGAACTGAGTGACTGGTTTCGTGTCACCACACGACAGGGCAGAGACCTCCCTGCCTTGGACTGCTGGGTCGTAGACCAGGTGACCTCCACAGACCAATCTCAGCAGAGGGGGATAGGACTTAAAAGGGATGGACCACCCATTCTTTGCTCTCTTGCCTCTTCCTGCCTGCTCTGACATCTACAAGATCTGGGCTTCTGCCAGATCGTAACTAAGGACTGAGTCCTATGCAGTTTACCTGTACATTGAGTTATATGCCACCAGTTCGCCTGGTGAACCAGTACAGTTTAGACAGTTGCAGATTCAAAAAGGTTCCTTGTATCCCTCAAACTGGACTCTGGGGCTTGTTCAATTACTTATCTTGCTTCTTACCCTTTTTGAACCTTTTTAACCCTATAAGTAAAGCCTAAGCTTTTTCTATTCTTAACTCCACTGGGTGGGTAGGTGTTTATCTGCAAAGAAGGCATAGCTGCCTTGGCTACTTTTTTAGCCAAGGCAGCTTTTGACCAGGATAAGCACCTCTGGGTTGTTCCAAGGGTTCTGCCTCCTGGAAGGGGGAGGACACCAGATAAAGGGGACTAGGGTACCTGGAGAAGCTGTGGGCTTATAAACATCTGAGGTTCACATATCCTGGGTTGTGTGGATCCCCTCTGATTTCTGGAACCCATGTGGTGGCAGCAAAAACTAGGTTTTCTGGGGGTTTGCCAGCTGTGGAGACCCCAGGTGAGAGTTTTGGACAAACACAGTGAGGTGGGTGGCTCAGCTGTACAGCGCCCCCTTGCTGCATTTTGCCACAGTGCTTACCTATTAGGGATGTGCAAACAGAATGGGGTTTGGATGTTCAGCTGTTAGGCCCGAAAACCTAGTTCAGGTTCAGTCTGGCGAAGTTCGGTCCCGCCAAATGTTTGGTAGAGTTTGGACCCACCAGGAGGCTTGGGGCATTTGAGGGACTCCCAGGGGTGCCCGTGGCGGCTTGGCAGGCTGTCAGAGACCCAGAAGCAGCAGCACCGGGGACACCTATCAGACTGGGAGATAAAGCTGTTTGTTTACAAACAACTCCTCCCCATGTGAGTGATCAGAAGGTTGTTACCTTGTAAAGAAGGTTCTTCAAGATGGCTTCCAACATTCTAACAACTGGGTTGTGCATTCTCACCCTATTTAAATAATAGACCACATGATGGTCTCGAGCTTCTCTAGTATAAAAGCACTCTCCCCCTCAGAATGACAGTTCCTTCCAACCCTTTCTAGGCATATAAGAAAAATATCCCATGCGGGGCTGGAAAGGTGGGTGTTGTGAGAATGTTTGGAGCCATCTCAAAGAACCTTGTTTACATGGTAGCAACCTTCTGTTCTTCTTCGAATGGCTCCTCACAGGCCCTTTTACATGGCTATGCTGGGTGGTGGGTCCATGAGCATGCCGGTACATGAGCAGGGCATGCACACAGCCACACATGCATCCCCACTCACCCCCCACTCATCCACACCCACTACACATACACACTATATCTATCTCTATAACTAAGCTAACTCCTACAACTATCTGTCTATCTATAGTAACTATCTAATATCTAATATCTATCTATATATATATACACAAAGGCATGGGCGGGGGAACACAGACAGCTCACAAAAAACAACACAGGGAGGGGTACAAAACTGAAATGAAACCTAAATCAATCTAATCCTACACTAAATAAATCCAAAAACAGGGGAATGGAATCAGGGATGGAATATATCGTAGGAGGAGGGAAGGATTCAATGGAGGGGAGGGAGAAAGAACACAGGGAGGGGTAAAAAATAAAAACAACACCTAAATCTATCTAATCTAATCAAAATAAATGAAACTATAGCGGTAAATGTGTGGAAATGGGTGAAATAGGAGGAGGATGACAATGGATTAGGAACACAAACTACTGGGAGAGGGAGACTTCTGAAAACGTCTGCTGACAGGATCAGTGGCTAGCTCAGAAGGAATTGGAAGGGGGGAGGGCAATGACTTTTGTTACTTACTGTGCCCGCCTTACCACAAGTCCCATTGGCTCTGTGCAGCCTAGCCCCATGCCAATCGCAGACTGTGAAGCCAGTGAGTGGAGGAAAAGAGGGATGGTGATTGGGCAGGTTGGCTGGTAGTCCAAGCCTCTCCACCCCTGGCACCAGGACGTCTGCTCCTCAGGTGCTCTCTGCTCTTCCTGGGCCTTCCAGCCCTGTTTTTCCTGCCTGAATGCTGCCAAACTCACCCAAATGTGGCTGAACTGTTTGGGGCTTCGGGTGTTCGGTTCAGCTGTCTGAATGGGCCGGGTTCAGGCCAAACACTGAATGCCCAAACTGTGTTCACACATCCCTATTACATATAAAGTCCTATACAGCCTATACAGTCCTATACAACCTGCAGGAAAGCCTCACTCCCTGGGCCCTGGATTGACCCCTGTGGTTGGCTGGGAGCACTCTTCTCAAAGTCGCCCGGGTATCCCGGGGGGCGACTATGGAGAGAGACTTCCCAGTGGCTGCACCAAGGCTGTGGACCTCCCTCCCGGCAGAGGCCTGCATGGTTCTGGACCTCTCCTTCTTTTGGAGATAATGCAATATCTGGCTGATCCACCAGGCCTTTGGTGAGGGAGATGGGAAGATAGGGGGATTGGGTTTGGGTGGCTTTGGGGGTATTTTTCTTTTGGAGTACTCTTTGACAGCCTCCATATCAATGGAATTGTTTTTATGATGTATTTGTATTTATATTTATATTTGAATTTGTTAATGTATTTATTGTGTTCTATTAATTATTAACTACCCTGAGCTGCCTTGGCAGGAAGGGCGGAGTATAAATTCATTAAAATATATAAATCAATCAATCAATAAATAAATAGTGGCCAGTATTTGTAAGTCACTCTGAGTTGCTTTTGCAAGAGGGGCAGGATAGAAATATAAATATAAAATAAAATAAAAATATATAAATAAAAAAAAATAGTACTTGCTCATGTGCAGCACACAGCCAATCCTAGCTAGGCAGCTTCCCAGATTTTTAAAATTTTCAAAACATTTGGTGTGTGGTCTGCAAACTTTGTTGATGTTTTCACTTAGCCATGGATGCTGAGAACTTCATGGTGCTCATCATGCTCCAGGTCTTCATAACTATTGCTTAGCAAAATCTGCAAGCGATTCAGCAGCTCTATGCCACCTGTTGTCATTGGATTGGTGAGATTTCTGGGCACTCGCTCGATATGTGGCTGGTGTAGTTGGGCGCACCAAAATGCAGAGGTGGCTTCTGCTTCAGTGCTGTATACTTGACTTGTGACAATGGACGATACTGGGGAAGATTGAAGTCCTGCAAGGAGGCGTGTTTTCAGACGTGACGGGGCGGCTTCGTCCCATCCCGAAAACAACCCAGAGATTTCCCGCCAGGATCACTCAGGCACGGCAAACAGACATGCTGGGGATCCCAGCGGGGAATCAGGGAGGGGGCGAGGCCGTGCGGTGCAATGTACGGCCGCACGGCCCTGCCCCCTCCATGCTTTCTCGCCACCCACCCTCTGGGGAGACAGGCGGGCGGCGAGGCCAATGCCACCGCAGCATCTGGCTGAGTTCACCACAGCCTGGAATCTCACCGGGGATTCCGAGCCATGATAGCCGACCAGACGTTACTTTTTTTTTATGCCCGCCTGGAATCACTTTCTCCATGCTTCAGCTGATTTTCACGCTGGGAGCCCAGGAAGTGTGGTTGTAATTGACCCCATGTGGGTATTCAGTGTGGCGAACATCTGGCAGCCGCCGAACAGACGTGCAGGGCACAGTGACCACATGTAGGTATTCAGCGTGGTTCACTGTGATCTCGTCACATCTGAAAACACCCGAGAGCTGATGCATGTTGAGAGTTACCTGTCAGGAGATGTAGCTTCAGTAACTAATTCCCTGCAGGTGTCTAGCTGTATCCACAGAGAGGCTAATCTGGGTGAAGGAGAAAAACACAGACTATTGTGAGAATGTACTGTCCTCATGGGAGACAATGTAGCCACTTTTACACGAGTGTCCAGGGAAGCCCATTCTTTAACGTGCTGCTAGGAAAAGTCACGTGGGGTGCATTTACATGCACCAGAAGTTGCCACCCGCCATAGGAATCAGCTGCACATGCGGCCTTGTGCAGCCTCTTTGTGTGAACAGATCGCAATTTGGTCGTTCGGTTCAGGAGCTGAGTTTGGGTTCGGTCGTTCCGTTCGGTTGAGTTCAGTTTGATTGTTCAGAAATCAGTCTAGGTATTGCGTGATCCCGTGATCACATCGGAAACCAGAAATTCGAGTGAGTGTGGGGCTTGTGTGGAGAGAAAGCATGTGTGTTGTGGCTGGATGGCTGTTTGGTTTTGTTCAGGGGTGGGAGCCCGGGGTAATTACCGGATACCGGATTTACCGGTTTCCGGTTCTCAAAGAACCGGATTCCCGGATTAAATCCGGTATCCGGTACCGGTTTTATTTCATTGATTTCAATGGGGCACTGTGTCCCCATTGAAATCAATGAAATACAATTAATTCCTCCCCC
>QEPC01001999.1:479593-500306 GCA_003113815.1 Sphenodon punctatus | reverse complement strand
CAAAGGTAAAGCACTCAACTTTAGTAGGGGTGATCCCTGGGGGGTTGGGGGGGGTGTTAAAAACCCCCCCAGGGATCGGGTCTATACTTACCGGCGGCTGCGGGGATGCCGCGGCCGCTGGTGCTGGGGGGTGGGCTCTTTTTTTTAACAAAAATCCAGGCTGGGCAGGGTGGGTGGGGGGTGTCCCCCCTTCCACCCGTGCAGCCTGGACTCGGGGAGGGTGGTTTTTTTTTTACTTTTTTGTTGGGACTTACATTGCAGCCATTCATTTAAATGGCTGCAATGTAAAAAAATCCGGTACCCGGAATCCGGTAACCAGACCGGATTTACCGGGTTGAATCCGATAATGCTGGTATGCCCAGTACCAGCATTATCAGATTCCGGATTTGCCAGTATTCCCACCCCTAGTTTTGTTTTGTTTTGTTTAGTTTTGTTTGGTGTGTTTTGGCTGTGTTGGACTGTGTGTTGGTTTGACTGTGTTGGTTTGGCTGGTTGGTGAGTTGGTGGGTGACTGTTTTGTTTGGATATTGTTTGTTTGAAAAAAAAAATGAAAAGGGTGAGGATTAATAGAGGGACCTGGGTCAAGGTGGCAGAGCTGGTGGAACAAGAAGAGGTTGCTGCTGGACATTCGGTGGTGGAGGTCGGCTCCTCAGAGAAGCAAAAGTCAGGCACAGGAGTTGCTGCCAGGTTTGTAAACTTTATTTTTACTTTGAGGACAAGAAGCATAGAATACTATCCTTTAGAGAATGCTTACTGGTGTGCGGGTGGGTGGGTTGGTGGTGGGCAGTCAGGCACAAACAGTGGGCAACAGCGGGTGACAGCGGATGTTTGCCACAGAGAGAAAGGGTACTGTGGGGGGCTCCTCCAGCAGTCAGGCATGAGCCGAAGGAAGCACCCACCCAAACACATGCCAGCCATCTAGCAAGGGTCTCCCGTTGCCATCCCTAGTACCCCAATGCTAACACAAACACCCAGTCTTAAGTGGAAGTTTACAGACCATAAAAAAAGTCTTTAAAATGTTCAATAAAGCTTTTTAAAGTTTCCTGTGTGTCATTGTTTTTTCCCCTCTGGCCCATCTAGCTTCTACCCCTCCTGTGCTATTTCCTGCCCTTCCCTTTTCCCTGTGCATTCCCTGTTGACATTCACAGGTGAGCCATCTGCCAACCTGATCCTCTTTGTTTTCCTACAGGCATTTGCAGGCTAGCGAGGTCTGGGAATGGCAATAGAAATCGCCATTCACTAGGGCTAAAACCCGATTGTTGGTTTCTCATGTATCTCAACAAGAATTACAATTATCATTTCATGGCTGCTGGGGGGAGCACTTGAAAGTTTCAAAGGCCAGCTGCATGCTTCCTCCCCCCACAGTGCACCTTATATCCCCTTGCCCTTTGCATCCATGCTTCCTGGATTGATTCACCTCACTGCTGCGATAGGGCTCCTACTCTCCAAGTTGCTGTTGTCTGCTCCCTGCTCCCTCCAACTTCTCCTGCCTGTGAACTGCACAGCTGCCTGGGGACTTCCCCACTCAGCTTTTTCTGAGTGAGTAGGGGAACAGAAGTTATTTTCCAACTCCCTAACATAACTGCCATAGGTCTTGTGTGCACCTTTGATATGGATCTCCCTAGGAATGGGGACTCATTAGGGGGTTTCATGCATGTGGGAAGAGGACTTCTTGGGGAGTGGGAAGAGGACTTCCCACTCCCCAAGAAAGGAGCAGGGAGCAGTCAGCAGGGAGTAGCCAGCAGCAACTGAGAAAGTAGGAGCCGAGTGGTGAGGTGAGGCAGTTTATGGAGTGCAGGTGCTAGATTGACAGCTGCAAACTCCCACCACCACCACCAAACATCTGTTTGATGATGTGGAGGGGAAGTGGGCTTTCAAATTGACAAGAGCCATCTGAGAGCACTTGGGAGGTCTCCCCTCCCCAGCTCTCCCAGATGGTGCTTGTCAGGTTTTGGTTTTACTCATTTTTGGCTTGCCGAGAACTTGGTGAGCATATCCTGGTGCTCAGTTTGTCCCAGAACAGAACAAGCATTGGGATTTTGACAAGATTACTCAGTTTGCCGAGATCTCATTTCAGCCTTAGCCTCTATATACCTGAGAACCAGATTGCAGGAAAAGACATCTTTTCTCCATAGAAAATCCTAAGGCTACGGCAGAAAAATGAAATGAAAATTCAGTCTGTAGATACAGACAAAACATTTAGGGGAGTTTACTCGGTCACAATGCAATTAGGTAGCTGCTGAAATGGATGGATGATGTTCAGCTTAACACAACTGAAGTCTACTAAAATTAGCCTCCTGAAGAAACAAAGATGTTTCTTGACTTCACTCCAGAGTCCGCAAGAAAGGAGTCTTTCCCTCCCAGTCTCCTGTATTCTTTTTAAAAAATGGAATTTCTGTAGAGGTCTACTCCCACCACACACACACGGTTCAATTAGAATATTTGATACTATAATATCAGCAACCTCAGAAGCCAGATGATAATGGTCTGAAATATGAGAGCGGGAAATGTTTTTCCAGCAAAGGGTGATAATGGCTAATAAACAATGCCTTCAGATTATATGAGTCTGTTAAGGATCAATATCCTAAAATGCTTTTCAGCATCATTGTTGTGTTTATTGACAGAATTAATGTCACCATCTCTCTGCCAGCATGAATGCCAGATGAGAATCAAATCATGATCAGGAGTCCCACTTATAAGATTATTTTAAAGAATTTGAAAATCTGCGCCTTTCCCCCCTGACATAGTGCAGGCTTTTGAAGCTAAAACATTTAGGTGGAAAGGGAGGGGGTAGTACTAATGATTAGTGCAGACAAGTAGATATTTGCATCTTGCGTTGTTTGCTGTTCTGTATATTTGCTTGGGTTATTTCCTATTCATTTATTCAATTACAGTGTTCAAGTTACTTTGTGTTCACTTATTCGCTTACTTTGTTCATTTTGGTGGTACTATTTTGTCCTAGGCAAGAAATCGTACCACTGCAGTGAATGAAATACCAAATATCAAAACACCAAATTAAAAAGTACCTGAATAAGCAAAAATGAAGTAACCAAATGAACAAAGTTTCAGATTAATGATGATGAAGAAAAATTGAGACATATGTTCTTGTGAACAAATATACAAATAATCTTGACAAATATGGGAAGGCTTACTCATTTTAGCCCCATTGGATATTCTGCATTCATTGATTCTGTTGCTGAATGTGCCGCACTCAGACTTTTGCAAGACTACTGGGAAACCCCCCACCAATATACAACATAGTAGTTGATGTATGCACATTTAAAATAGTCCCCCCCCTTTTTTTTTTTTGCTTGATGACCTGAACAGGTTTGCTTTTCTGTGGTTTTTGTTAGGAGACAGCCTTGGTAAGCTTTGACTGAATTGCTATTTGAAGTTATAAACATATTTTCCTACAGTGCACAGCTGGCAACAGAGTGTGGATGGTACGACTTCCCTTTGTTCCCCTTAAGCACATGTTTTTCTTTTAGTAGAGTTCAAGTGTAAGAATTAGCTTAGCAGATATACACACATGTAACTAGACATGAAACAAATATCTTTTATTTTTGCAAATATTATTCACTAATTTGGATAGCTATCTGCCTATGACTAGGATCCACACCTGAAACAGGAATTTGTATATTTGTTCATTTGGTTAATTTTGCTTTGGTTATTCCTTTATTTGATTGGTTGTATTGGTTATTTTGCTTGATTACTCTGGCTGGTTTTAAATGATACATTTAGAACATTCCAGGGGTTTTTATGTCATTCTGAAAGTGATTGTCTAGATAGTTAAACGTTAAAAATTGTGATGCTTCTGGGTTTTAGAACATTTTTGTAAAACACCCCTTTCAAGGTTTTATCAGAAGGTTCTAAATAATGACTGTTATACAACAGTCATTTTAACCATCTACACAGGTAGAACGTTCTAATCCTTTAGACATCTGGGAACTGATGCTCTAACAGAAAAGAATGTCACAACAGTGGTTGTTTAGCCACAGAAACTGGACTGATTATGACAATGTCATAATTCTGACAAAACAGGTAAGAATGAGTTTGAAACAGCATTGCATGGTTGTTTTAAAAACAGTCTCTTGTCAGTGTTATTTGACACTATTGAAGATGTGTAAGAGCTGAAAACAAGTAGCAAAAAATCAAGTAACTGAAACAAACAAATGAATAAACAATTAACAGAAATGAAATTAACTAAATAATTGGATATGCAAAATGAGGTATCCAAAATGGATATCTGGCAAAGTGGGATGAATACTTTCTCTGTCAGATTTGGTTCAAAGTATCTGAAGCAAGGACAGTGATCAGCAACAAAATATGCCACTAGGGATGGGCGAACAGAATGGAGTTCAGAAATTCGGTTCGGTTCGGTTTAAAATTCCAGTTTGGTTCGGAAGTTCGGTTCGGTCGACCGAACACACCAAGTTCGGTCGAATTCCGGACTTCCGAACCAAGTTCGTCCATTCAAACCCAGGTTTTTTGGTGTGTGTTGCCACTAGGGATGGGCGAACAGAATGGAGTTCGGAAATTCGGCTTGGTTCGGTTCGGTTTTAAATTCGAGTGCAGTTCGGAAGTTCGGTTCGGTTGACCGAACAGACCGAGTTCGGTCCAAACTCCAAACTTCCAAACCACGTTCGCCCATCCCTATATGCCACTTATTTCCACCAATTTCCAGCAGAAATTGCCTGGAATGGGGTAACTCTGTGTCACCACTTCTTATGGGTCTATGAGAAGAAGTAAAAGATGAGTTTCTTTCTTTCTTTCTTTCTTTCTTTCTTTCTTTCTTTCTTTCTTTCTTTCTTTCTTTCACAAATTTCATACCCCGCACCCTCCTGCTATCAGCAGCTCGGGGAAGCTCACATATAATGTGAATTTAAAAAACATAAAATACGATATAAATATAATATAAAATGCAACAATATAAAATATTCACAATGGCGGAGTATAAAATCCCGCACCCATCACCCATCTTCCCCTGGTGGAAGTCTGGTGGAACAGCCAGGTCTTACACTTTTAGTGTTGAATCGAGTAATTGTAATGAAAGCTATTTCCATGAGAAACAGACCTATGCTCACATGATGAGGAAACTTACTGGTCTTTCACTATATTTGCAGTTTCCCATTCAGTAATTGGCATTATTCTGTACTTCTGGTAATTCTTCCTAGAAAGGAGTAGCCAGTAGTCACACAGCACATAATGTCCCTTACATGCTGCTTACGTTTGCATTTGTATGATTGAAAATTCACCATATAACCATCAGTTCCCTTATTGGTCCTTTTTTTATCTCCTTGCAACTGTTTTGATTGGTGTACCTTATGGGCTAGTCCTTGTTTTCTGCATTTTGATGCCAGAAACTGTCATAAAATTATGGTTACCGATTTCCAGTAAGTCAGTAACTGTAGCCCATGCCTGGCCTTGTGTGTTCCTGGGAACAGGAACTTGTGGATGAGCATCTGTAATGACTATTGTATGTTTATCATAACATTGTACTGTGAATATGACACTCTGTAAAATGTGAGAAAGAACTCATACATATATACGGATATTCCAATGAGCTCACAAAGGCCAGGTTTGGGGCCTTTGTCTTAAACCAATAAATACATCCTAGGGTGTCACCGGGACTCCAGATGCTCTGGTCCAGTCCAGTGGTTCTGTGTCTTCCAGCGTGGGAGTGAGGTGGCCACATCTCCTTCACTGGTAATAACCTTCTTTACTTTTGCATTTTACTCCGTGTCTGAGTCCATATCTCTGACCTTTTTATGGTCTAGCTGTCGAGCCATCGCCCCACAAGTGGCTAAATCCCAACATCAATCTCTACAGTAGCAGAAGTGCGGATTCAATAGATACTGAGGAAATACAAACAGTCACAAGTGCTCTCAAAAGATAGGTATTTCTGGACAGCATGGGAAAAATCATTCTCACCTCAACTCTAATCCCTTTATGACTGACAAATCCAGAACACAGAGCCTGGACAACTCTTCTGATCAACCACTCAAATTCCAACTCCAAGATGAACTACTTACAAGCCTTAAAAATACGTCATGATGACAGTCAGCTGTCATGATATTTTGGATCCTTTAAAACCTACCAGTTGATGGCAAGCGGATTCATTGTCAGATGCGCTGAAACTCCCAAGAGTTTGTGCAGTCCTGCAATTTATATGCCCATATAGAAACTCCATGGACCAAACTTGTCAGTCTGCTTCACCCATTGCCTACTACCCCTCATCTATGAGATGCAGTTTCTATGGATTTTTATCAGAGACTAGGGATGTGTGAACGCGGTTCGGAAGTTCGGAGTTCGGCCCAAACTCAGCGTCTTCAGACAACCGAACTGAACTTCTGAACCCAACGCTCGAACTTCCGAACAGTTTGGAAAAGTTCAGATGATTTCGGATGAGTTTGGGGAACAGGAAAAACGTGACTTTGGGTGGGAAAAACGTGACTGGAAGGGGGAGGCAGCTGAGGAGCAGACTTCCTGGCACCAGGGGTGGTTTCAGGGCCAAAAATACTGTTACCGAAAAAATTTTGCTTTCGGTTTCGGTACCGATAGCACTTTTTGAATGTTTGGCCGAACCGAACTCCGCCGAACTGAACAGCCGAACCTGAACTCAGGTTTCGAACCGAACGATCGAACATCCGACCATCTGAATGTCATTCTGTTCGCCCATCCCTATCAGAGACCTGCCCCCTTCACAGTCCTAGTGGTTGATAGGGGTGTGCCAAAGGCACGGAATTCATTTTAATTTTAGTTTTTGTTTTTAAAAATCCCTTCATTTGGGTTTTTTTTTGTAAAGGACTCTACAGTTTTTGTTTCTTCTTTCATTTTAATTTATTAAAATAATTTTTTAAAAAATCACTGTGCATGCACAGCTCTTTTCCAAAATGGCATTGGCAGTGTCTGAGCCATTTTAAAATAGGGCATGCATAGGAAGAATTTAGTCTAGTTAGGTGGCTATTTAGCGCATGCACAGTGTTGTTTTTAAAAAATATTTTTTTAATAAAATAAAACAAAAAAATAAAAACGAAAACAAATGAAATCAAATGAATGTTTGCTTATTTATTCATTTTTTGTTACCTTAATTATGAAAATGAATGGGGCTTCATTCATTTTATAATGAATTAAAATGACACAAATTGCACACTCCTAGTGGTTGTCAGTTCTCTCATAAACATGGATAATTTCATTCCTTGCCCTGAACTCCTACTGCTGGAGAGACATCCCATCTGTTCCCCCGTCATGTCCTCAAGCTACATGGCCTTCCTTCATTCATGGTCACTGACGATGGTTCTCAGTTCACCTCCAGGTTCTAGTCAGAATTCTTCCACCTCTCAATGTCCGAGTGCACCCAGCGCCCCGAGGTATAAGGCCAGGCAGAACAAGTGAACCAAGTCTTGGAAATGTATCTTTACTGTTTTTCCAACTACCATCAGGCCTTTCTTCTGCCATATACTGAGTGGGGTTGAGATAACAGCAAATGTTCCTGAAGTGAAATACCAACCTTTTGGGAGTGCTTGCAAGTGTTTGTTGGTACATTGTTGTTTTCCAGCGAGTATGCGCTTCTGCCATTTTTTTGCATCCTTTTAATCATTTCTGGGGACATTTCAGTAACTTTCATCATTTTCCAGGACTTTTTGTCACTTTTAGGGATTTTTCTTCACTTGCTGGGAATTTTATGACAGCTTTACGGTGGTTTTACATCACTTTTATGGCAATTTCAAGCATTTCTCCAGTGCTTAGCTGGCATGTTTTCACCTCCCTAGTCCCCAGGGGTGTGCACAGGGCTTACATAGGGTTGGGACTGGCCTGTAGCAGCCCTGTTTGGCTTGTAAAAATAACAGAAAACAGCAAAAGCATCAGGAAAGCCAGTAAGTTTTTGCATCATGTGAACCTCAGTAAATGCTTTGCTTCTGACATAAACACCACTCACCAAGATTTCTCGTTTCAAGCCTAATGTTGAGTTCTCATAACAATGCAGAGCATGCATCTACCCACCGCAGCCCATTTTTCTGCTACTTTAGACCTCCTCCAGGACCTGAATTGAATCCAAGAGGACAAGCATCAAATCCAAGAGGAGCACCTGGAGATGGTCAAAGTTGCCTACAAAACATATGCTGACCGGCACCATCAGGAGGTATCCCAGTTCCAGGTGTGGGACAAGGTTTGGCTATCTACCAGACACCTTTGCTCTAACTGCCCACCCAGGAGACTTGACCACCATCATCTGGGGCCTTTCCCGATTGTTTTCCAGGTCAGTCCAGTCACTATGGAGCTTCAGCTGCATCACTACCTCACAGTGCACCCAATTTTCCATGTGTCACTCCTGAGATCTTTTGTTCCCAACCAGTTTCCAGGTCATACAGATTCACCACTGCCACCTATCTTGGTTGATGGCCAAAAGAAGTATGAAGTCAGTGAAATCCTGGACTCCCACATACTATTGGGTACCCTGCAGTACTTGGTGGATTGGGCTGGATATGGTCCAGAAGAGCCCTCCTGGGAACCTGGCTAGGAACCTTCATCCCCCAGACAAGGTTATCATTCCATGCTGCTCACCCAGACAAATTGGGGCCAAAATCAGCCAGTGGCCACCGTGGAGGTGTGGGACACTGTGAAGTCCCATCAGGCTTGAACCTTGGTCCCTGGGACTTGAATACAGCCACCTTGACCTCAGCGCTACGGCAGCACTACTCCTGTAGTTGTTCACCCAGGGCTTTGGAGGCTTCCCCTTCCACGGCCCATGCAACCTGCCCCTATCTCCCATTGCTCAGACAGCTTCCACTTCCTGCGTCATGTCCCTTTTAAGCTTTAGGTGAGCCATTCTGAAAGCTTCATTGGCATTCAGCTCCATACCTGTTGTGTCCTTGCCTTGTTCCTTGCCCTGAGTTCTGCTGTTCCCTGACTGGCTTTCCAGAATTGAACCTGCTTTGGCTCCTTGACTCCGACTCTGGGGTTCCCCGGGTTATGACACCAACATTGGACCTCCTGGAACTCAACCAGACTGGACTCTGACCACGTCCCTGGATTATGACTGAATCTGTTGGTACTCTGGACTGACCTACCCCATTTCAGCTCCTGACAATGATGCTCCCTGAAGCACCCCCCAGTGTCCATCAGTGTGTTGAGCATGCTGGCCTCGAGTCAGGCCCTGTCAATGTGCCAGAATCAGAAGAATGAGATAGAATTGCTAATGCAGAACCAAGACATGCAGACATGTTTGCTGATCTATCTCTAGTTTCTAAAAGCCGATGAATAATTATATATCTGCCTTTTCAGGGACTTCACTTCAATTGTTCTACATAAAGAATCTCTCCATAAAGAAGCAAACTGTGTTCCAACTTCCTTATCCATATTCAACCATGTGTCAGCAGGTTGTTTAAAATCCATTTAACAGTAAATGCAGGGTCTAGTTGTGTTTTCATCTTAATTAACCTGCATGTTTTTTTCCCCATAATTCATCACTACATTTGCATTTTAATTACAGAGGTCGCAAAATGGTCAAGTTTTAATTGGCTCAGGGGGCCTTGGTACAACAAAGTCCTGTACAAAATGTAGCTGGGGCTTTGTACTGAACAGCTGGCTCACAGTTCAGATTAGGGCAATGTGAAGGGCTTCCCTTGTGTAGGATGGAATCCTCTATTTGTTTAGTGCCAGTGCTAGCCATGAGCAGCAGTGCAAGTCCAACTCACTTCAGTGGAATGCATGCTGACACTAAGGGTGTTAAAAAAATGAAATGGTAGCCCACATTAAATGGGTGTCCACCTTCCCTAATAGGTTTTCACCTCCACCAGTCACATGGCCACCACCCTCTGGCTAAGGGAGGCAAACATCTCTCTATTACGAGCTCCTTGTGTGAATGGAGCCATCATTGCATCCTGTCTGTATGGCTGTGCCTTTGCCAGGGACCAGAAGCAGTTGGATATGGCTCCCTTGCTGCAGCCACTCCCTCTGCAACTGTTCCCAGTCCCACCATGGAAGCAGTGACTACTGGAAGAGATTATGGTTGTGCATTTCATTTTTGTTTTATTGATAATGACAACATTCTCATTTTTGTTATCTTTATTGCAATAATGAAAATGAAGATAAACAATAGCAAAATCAATAACGATAACGACAGTCTTTATTGATTTCAGTATTACCTGGCAGGTATTTTTTGGAGGGAAAAGTGGAGAGAGGACGAGGGAGCCGACATCTTGGAGCCAGAAACGGTGGGTATTTTCAGACGTTACGAGATCACAGTCAACCACAGTGAATCTGCACAGGGTGAAAGTGATCCTGTAACGTCTGATGGAGGGAACAGAAGTTCCCCCCCAGATGTTCACCCCCCCGTGATTCATGGGGGGAATCAGATTCACCATGCAATCGGAGGTCCTGCCCGGACCATCCCCAATCGCGTGGTGAATGAGATTCCATCCCCCCCGTGATGAAGGGGATAGTAACATCTATCCTCTGACCATGGCCTGGAATCCACGGCGGGATTCCAGGCCGTGGTCAATGTCAGGGGGGGGCGGCTGGGCGCTGGGGTCGCACGTTGCGCCACGCAACCCCGCCCCTCCCCGGATTCCCTGCCGGGATCGGCCACCGCGTCTGTTAGCCCATGACGCAGTGGCCTCGGTGGGGAATCAAAGAGTTGTTTCCATGCCGGGGCCAATCGGCCCCGTCACGTCTGAAACTACCCAGTGTTGAACTCTTGAACTAGATCTGTGATGGGAGGGGAAGGACCTAATGGATGTAATTGCTGGCCAATGAGCAGTGTAAGCAGGTCCCAGGCAGTTGAATGGCACCCTGTGCCTCCTGCCTCCCAGAACCAATCATGGGGACTCTGGGGAGACACCACAACCCTTTATGTTGCAGGGCCAGGCTGTCTGACTCTTGGTCTGTGTTAGATCTTGCTGTGACAGGTTGCATTTACAGAACTCTGCTGCTTGCACTAAATCTTCCCCAGGCCTCAGTGTTATTCCTTACCTTTCCTTATAACCTTTATTTTACCTTTTCCCTTCCCCTTGTACATATATATAGATAGATATACATTTAAGTATATAGATAGATGGATATAGATTACAGATATAGATAATATAGATAGAGATTTGATAAATATACCCTATAGTTTTTCATTTCTCCTTCCCCCATCTGTCTCCCACTGTCCATATTATATATAGATATATTAGCTGTAGATATATTTGATATAGATGTATTAGTTGTAGATATATTAGATATATTAGATATTATTTAGATATTAGTAGATACTAGGCTTTTTATTATATATATATTAGTATTATAGGATAGGAATAGGATACTTAGATAGAACATATAGCAGATAGAAGTTTACTGATATAGATACTTAGATAGGAATATATTGCACATAGTATAGGTTATTAGGTGTAAGTTTAGGCTAGACATACATATTAGTCATTTTTCAATGTAATTTGACATTGTGCACTTATTACTACTGCATTTTAATGAGAAAGGGAGGAAGTAGTTCAGCTTCTGAGAAGTTTGGGGTAGGTGTCTTCTGGCACTTCTGCCACTGGTGACAGCCCACAACAGAAATTATACCAAAACCAAAATCTTCATTATCACTCTAAATCGATACTGATACTGATAATGACACTGATAAAGAACAACAACATTTCGTTATTAACGATAACAAACATGACAGTTTTTAATAATGAAAAATGAAAACAAAACAAAAAAATGACATGGGTCCCTGGTGCACACCCATAGCAGAGATCCCTACATGCCTGTCCCCTGACCTGGAGCTAGCACGGGTCAACACAGACATGGACACTGTGACTCTCACTATGTATTCTCTTGAGTTCAAGAGCCGTACCTTGTCTGAGGAGCCACCTGAGGTTCTGGTCAAGGGCACAGAGTACCTGGATGCCACCTTTGTAGGGAGGGCAGTGGAGGCAGAGGAGAATGGTAAGTTAAGGCGCTGAGGAGGATGTGGTTTAGACTGATGCATATCTGGAAGATTGCCTGGCCTATCATGTCCCATTGCAGCCTTTGTGGTCATCCCGGGATGCCTTTTTGGAGGAACCAGTCTTTAATCTGGTCTCCACAATGAGAGGGACATTCTCAGCTGCCACTCTGCGACTGTGGAACTTCCTCTCCTGGGAGGTTTGTTTAACTCTAGGCTTGAGCGCCTTTAGGAGGCAATGCAAAACAGTTTTGTTTACAAATTGGCATTTGGCAGTGGGAGCTAGGGGAGGGGGAGATGTGGGGAATAGGGGTAAGCTAAGGGTTGGGAATTGAAGTAGAGAGAGGGTTGGGGGGGGGATGATGTAGGGTTGTTTGGTATTCACGATTATGTATTTTTATATTGATTATGTTGTATACTTTGTATTTTAAATATTGTAAGTCGCCCTGAGCTGCCTTTGCCAGGAAGGGTGGGGTAAAATATTTAGGGTATAATCCTAGTGGCGGTGTATGCCACCCATTGGTGCAATACTCAGCCAGGTGGGCTCATGTGTGCGCATGTGTCCTGTGCGTGCAGCAAGCCGCTCGGCGCAATGACGCACCTCTGCTGATGTGACACCCCAGAGCTCACACACCCCACAGCTCAGGGGATGGAGCAGGCATGTCTCCTGCTCCTTCCCCCCAGCTGCGGGGTGTGTGGGCTCGGGGTGTGTGTGTCGCATTGGCAGGTATGTGCCGTTGTGTGAGTAGCTGGCCGTATGCAGGGCGTGCATGAGCATATGTGCACCGGCGTAAGTACACTGTGCCTTGTATAGGTGCAGTTAAATAGATCCTCTAGCATTGTACACTAAAATAATAAGTAATAATAATAATCTCCAAAGGATGCTGTTAATCCAGGAAAACTAGAGTCTCCTAGAAGTTGATGGAGCACAGGTAGAAATCAATGCAGAACAAACTATTATAAATGATTCCAAAATACCTGAAGCAGTTACTTATAATAAGCAGACCAAGAATAAAAATAAAAAGAATACATTTAAGTGTCTATATGCAAATGCTAGAAGTCTAAAAAGTAAGATGGGAGAATGAGTGTATGGCAATAAATGAAGATGTAGACATAATAGGCATCTCAGAGACCTGGTGGAATGAGGATAACCAATGGGACACTAATACAGGGGTACAAAATATATAGAAATGACAGAGTAGATCGATCTGGTGGTGGGGTGACTTCGTAAATTAAAGACAGCATTGAGTCAAGTTGGATTAAAGTTTTACAGGAAGGCAACTGTACTCTGGAATCTCTATAGATAGAAATTCCATGAGTAATGGGGAAGTACATCGTCCCCCTGAACAGAATGGTGAGACTGACTATGAAATGCTAGTGGAGATTAGGCAGACTACTAAAGTTGATAACATATTATACATAATAATAATGGGTGATTTCAATTATCTTTATATTGGTTTGGTGAATGTCTCCTCTGGGCATGATATGGAGGTAAAGTTTCTAGATGCCATAAATGACTGCTTCTTGAGAAGCTGGTCCTGGAACCAATGAAAGGAGGACCTATTTTGGATCTTGCCTAAGTGGACTTCAGGACTTCGTGTAAGGGGTAACTGTGGCGAAACTCTTGGCAATAGTAAGAACATAAGTTCATAAGGAATGCCATACTGAGTCAGACCAACGGTCCATCAAGCCCAACATCCTGTCTCCAACAGTGGCCTATTTTGGTCACATGGGAGAAGTACAAGAACTCACAATGGGCAATCCATTCCCTGCTGATCATTCCCTACTCCCGACAGTAAGAAGTTCCCATCTCGTAATCTATTTGGCTAATAGCCGTTAATGGACCTATTCTCCAAGAACTTATCCAGTTCTTTTTTAAACCCAGCTATACTACTGGCCCTGACAACCTCCTCTGGAAACAAATTCCATAATTTAACTGTGTGTTGAGTGAAGAAATACTTCATTTTATTTATTTCAAATCTTCCACCAGTTAGTTTCATGGAGTGTCCCCTAGTTCTTGTGCTACTTGAGAGGGTAAACAAACGTTCTCTATCTACTTGTTCCACTCCATTAAAGATTTTATAAACCTCTATCATAGGTTTATCATAGGTTTATACCTCTATAAACCTATGATAAACTCTATAAACCCCTATCATAGGTTTATCATAGGTTTATAGGTTCATAGGTAGCACGGGTCCAAACAGGGTTCTGCTGGAGGTTTGCTCATGGATGACAGGGCTGGATTTTGCTCCCTGTTATTGGCGAATAGGAATGGGTGAACAGAATGCGGTTCAGATGTTCGGTCGTACGGTTCAAAACCCGAGTTCAGGTTCAATGGTTCGGTTCAGCCGAGTTTGGGTTGGCCGAACGTGGCTGAACAGTCAAAAATAGCACTATCAAAACCGAAACTGAAATGAAACCGAAACTTAACCGAAACTGAAACTTTTTTTTTTTTTGCCCTGAAAAGACATTTTTCCTGCCACTGAACTCATCCAAACTCATCTGAACACAACCGAACTGTTCGGTCACTTGAGAGTTCAGTTTGGACGTTCAGTTCGGACGTCTGAACAGACCGAATTCGATCCAAACTCTGAGCATCCAAACCACGTTCGCCCATCCCTATCCGCGAGCAAAGCTGCAGCATAACTCGATTCACAATGGCGTTCCTTCCAGCATTGGGTTCCCCAACATTGCTGCATCTTTGCCTCCTGGGTCTTTAGCTGCCGCTGTATCTGTTATGAATGTGTCCTCAGTCTTCTATTCTCCAAGCTGAAGAGTCCTAACCTATCAAACCTTTCTTTGTATGGAATTTGTTCCAACCCTTGATCATTTAGGTTGCCTTTCTCTGCACCTTTTCAAGTTCTACTATATCATTTTTGAGATGAGGTGACCAGAATTGCACACAGTACTCAAGGTGCAGTTACACCATTGATTTATATAGTAGCATTATGATATTTTCAATTTTATTCTCTATCCCTTTCCAAATAATTCCTAACATTATGTTGGTCTTTTTGACTGCCGCTGCACATTGAGCTGAGGATTTCAATGTATTGTTTGCAATTACTCCAAGGTCCTTTTTCCTGAGTGGTTACTCTTAATTTAGAACCCAGCATTGTGTACATAGAGTTTGAATTATTATTCCCTATGTACATCGCTTTGCACTTGTCCACATTAAATTTTATCTGCCACTTAGATGCCCAATCACCTAGTCTCACAAGATGCTCCTGCAATTCTTCACAGTCCACTCATGTTTTAACTACCTTGAATAACTTTGTGTCATCTGCAAATCTGATCACCTCACTCTTTACTCCTTTTTCCGGATCACTGATGAAGATATTAAACAGCACCGGTCCCAGTACAGAGCCCTGCATCACTCCACTATTTACTTCTCTCCATTTTGAAAACTGACCATTTAGTCCTACCCTTTGTTTCCTAGCGTTTAACCAGTTACTGATCCATGATAGGACACAGTCTCTTATCCCATGACTACTTAATTTCCTCAAGAGTCTCTCATTAGTGACCTTAGCAAAAACCTTCTGAAAGTCCAGATACACTATATCAACTGGTTCACCCTTATCCACATGCTTATATGTTCCCTCAGAAAACTCCAGTAGATTAGTGAGGCATGACCACCCTTTGCTAAATTCATGTTGACATTTCCCCATTTTGCCATTTTTATCAATATGCTCAGTAATTCTGTCCTTGACAATTGTTTCCACCAGTTTGCCCGGAACCGATATGAGGCTCACTGCTCTGTAGTTACCAGGATCACCTTTGGAGCCCTTTTTAAATATCAGGGTTACTTTCACTACCCTCCAATCCTCAGGTACCATGGCAGATTTCAACGGTAGATTACAAATAACCATTAGTAGGTTGCAGTTTCATATTTGAGTTCATTCAGAACTCTGGGTTGAATACCATCATGTCCTGGATTTGTTACTATTTAATTTGTCAATTTACTTTAGATCCTCTTCCAGAGTCATGTTAATTTGTGACAGTTCTTCCAATTCATCACCTACAAAGACTAGCTCTGGTGTGGGTATCTCTCCAACATCCTGTGCAGTGAAGGCTGATGCAAAGAATTAATTTTCTCCACAATATCCTTATTGTCCCTGAGTGCCCCTTTTAACCCCTGGTCATCTAATGGCCTAAATGACTCTCTAGCAGGCTTTTTGCTTCTGATACAGCAGGTGGTTGCATGTGAACTGAGAGAGATTTCCGATACTACGACTGGCAAGATTCCAATAAAACTTTGTGCTGCTACTTGCCAGTAGGGATGGAACTATTGGTGAATTATCAGTTACCGGTTTTATCGATATTGGATTAATCTGATATCAGATTTATCGGTAGCAGCATATCGTTTTTTTAACATTGCCGATTTTTCAGATCTTTAACATTGCAGCCATTTTTTGGATCTTTAACATTTGATCCAAAAAATCAGCAACGTTAAAAAAAGATATGCCAATACCGATATTATCGGTATTATCAGATTAATCCGATATCACCGATTATCGGCATTATCGGATTAATCCGATCCGATCCGATACCGATAGTCCCATCCCATCCCTAGCTGCCATGGGTGTTGTCAGGGGGTGGCTCCTCGCTGTCCTCGCACCGGCTTCAGAACGGCCACAAAACGGCCAGCGCCCTTTTGTCGTCGCCCTTTGGGCGCTGCCCGAGGGCTGCTGTCCACGGGGGCAGGGTAGCTGCCTTGTCTGTTCAACAGTATTAGGGTCTGGGGGGAGAGGGAGGGTTAATGAGTATCTTTTATATGTGGTTTCATTTTCTCTATTTTATGTTAGCTGCCCTGAGGGCAGGAAACAAATTTAACCAAATAAACAGCAGAAAAATAGGATATTTAACTGCTACTGCATATACTGTCCTGCCAAACAACTGTGTCCATAGCTATCCTTTGAACAGGCAATGAAGCCCCTTCACATCAATGAGACTTGAGCCCATGCTAACTGCTAGAGTGCCTGCTATCCTGGCAGAGGATCACACTGCCCATCTGCTCAAGGGAGGCTTAGATCTGGAAAAGTAAGTTTTTCAGGTCAGCCTTCAAGCATCTCCACAGAGCTATAGCAGACTGTCTACAAAGCAGCTGACTGTCTCTGTACTTGCCTTCATAAGGGCTGATTCTGAGAGGTGCTTGGTGCCTTCTGCTCCCATTGACTTGAATCGCTCAGGATTAGGGCCAGGACCAGACTTTTTATGTGATCTATGTTCCCTGGAGTATTTAGTCACATTCCTTTAGGAGAAGTAACACACAGTGACAACATACAAAGATTGATTGCTTTTAATTTCAATTCTTACTTTCACTGTCAATTGTCACTATAGATGCTCAATAAAGTATACAATTTTCTCAATAAGCTCAACATTATGTGCATAGTAAAAGGTTGTTTTCAGCCACCAAGCACTGGCAGGTATAAATAAGGTATGAACCTCCATGTGTGGCCATGGTTAGCAGGTGTTGGCCTGACTCCTGGAGTCATAATAGCCTGGAAGAAAGAAGCAGTTTGTGCAGCTTCTTGGTCCCATGGTTCACTGTGACTGAGAGTTATCATAGGGGGCGGGATACTGTGAAACGAGGGGCTTGGTGAGCGGAACATGGTAAGGAACAATGGCCCTTTTTGCTCCCAAATGTAAGAGATGGAGACTTAGTAATTCAGATGATCACCTGAACTACAGTTGGTCCCATAAATTATATCACCCAAGTTACATTGTCTCCATCTCTTATAGTGTACTCACTGAGAAAACTAAAGGATTCACACATGCACTCCCACCCACTGCATGCACCCCTACCCACCCACCATGGCAGTCACACGAGCATATAGACAATCTTCCTATAGCAGAACAACAGTAGACCCCTTTCTCCTGAATTTCTGCTTCCTTACCACATGCAGTCATGCCAAAATATCAGACCATGTCCTAAGAGCTTTATGGAAAGTCTTCTCAAGTTCTCATTTCTTGCTCAGAATAACTCCCATTAGTAACCTGAAGCACATGTAAGAATAGAAAGGAGGGATTCATAAAAAGTCCTGAACCAAAAAATAGTTACATTTCCCCTTCCAGCTTAACTCCACAATCCAATGCATTGTGGAGTTCACACTTTGGATGACAGGTTTTAGGTCATGCTGACCCATAGGCCTTAGAATGTGCAGGGCCCCGTGTAGCCCCCCTGCTGGCTCCTCCTCCTTGAGGGCACCATCTACGGGGCCCTAAAGGTGGTTGTGTTTAGGGGTCCTCTGGGAAGGAGTGAAGACAGGACCCAGAAACAGCAGTGTCATCCTGTGGTAAGGCCAGCCCTAGTGACCCATAACCATTCCTAACTGTCACTGACCCAGTGCTACGACATGCTGCCTCTACTTGCATGTGTGGTGGCTATTTTGTGAGAATTATGAGCTCTGTTCTTAGGAAGAGGGCATAGAAAGCAGTCACCTACACAGAAGCTGTGCTGCTGGACTTAGGGGAAAGAGGATATCGGACACCACTCTGAATCTCTGGTGACACCACACAGCTGCAGCTTGATCATGCATTGCAGAACCTATGCAAATTGACTAAGCTTTATGGGTCTCCTCTTGTGTCTACTTAGTGAAATTAAGCAATTTTCACAGCTTATTAAAAACATACATAATTTAATAACATTTTAATACACATGTATATTCCTATCTTCTAGATAAATATCTGAGAGAAAATACGAATATCCAACTCAGTTGTGTATTCTTCCATTCCTGGCTCTCTTTTCTGTTTCTTAGCTGCTATTTTTCTCCCATTTGTTATTCCTTATATCAAAATGTCATTTGAAAACCTGCCACAGCTTTGAGTGCATGTCAGAATGTACTTCTTTCAGACAAGTACACCAAGAGTACAAGGCTAACAGGGTACAAAGCCTTCCCCAACACAGCAGTAGAAACATGAAGTAGATTTGTTTCTATAACTCTTCTTTTATTTAGGATGAAACACTTGGGAAGAAGCATTAGGAGTGTAGTGGGAGATGCAGACAGCTGCTCCTCTTTTGCTGTTAAACATTGCGTTGAAGGCATCGCAGGCTGGAGAACCAGCCTGTCATCATTAATACAGTATTGACTCAGGCTTGTGTCATGCTGGAATATTTTTTTCTTTAGCCTTTAATATTATTGAATGGTGGTAAATTAGAAAATAAGCTGTAATGCCTGCAACACTTCTGTTCATCTTATACTTCAAGATCAATGTGTTACATTTTTATTTTATACACTGATAGCAGGTTTATTGATAAACCTTGTCATTTAGCCCCCTGTTGCAGACACTGTTCTGTTGAATCCTTTTAATTTCTGGAGCCTTTGTAGGGCTGAAGTGAGCAGTAATTTTACTGCTTGTGAGAATTCTCCGAATTTCAGAAACCTGGATGGAAACCTTTTTTGAAACACCAAAGTCCAGCGTCTTGTGTAACATTTTTTGAACCCAGTTTTACTATTGGTCTTCACAACATCCCCTGGCAATGAGTTACACAGGTTAATTGTGCACTAAGTGAACAGATACTTCCATTTGTTTGTTTAAAACCTTCTGCCAGTTAGTCTGTATTAGATATCCCTTAGGGCTGATTCAGACATGTCCCAAAGAGCACTTACAAGTGCCAGCGACGGGATGCGAATGTGAAGAATGCACACCCAGGTGACATATGAAATGGCACCGCACACATTATTGAGCTTGTCGGCGCACTGACAGGCATGCTCTACTGACCTGAAAAAAACAATACACCGACAACCTCAATCCTGCGCATGGCGCCTTTTCAGATGTCATCTAGGTGCACATTCTTCACATTCGCATCCTGCTGCTGGTACTTGTAAGTAGGCCTGAAGTGGCAGCATTGTTTGCCATTCTGCTTTGGGCTGCCACTTTTTCGGTTTGTCTCCTGCTGGGTCGATGGCAACAAATGGCAATTTATGAGACTTCACGAAAATTTGCGGCGGTTTTCAAAAATGTACACAAGTTTACAAAAGTTCACTGCAGTTAATGGTATTTACAGTAGTTCACAGCAGTTCAAGGAAATTCACGGCAGTTTTACAACATTACAGCACTTTACGGCAGTTGTCCCATGGTTTTCAGCACCTTCAGTATATGAATAGATGTTTAGGCTTCCTCTTTGCAGTTTGCATTAGGAGTAGGTAGGGAACAGAACTATGCAGCATAGAGTAGTTAGGATAGCAATAGGATTAGGATAGCTGCAAACTGTTTACACATGAAGTTTGCAAACTGAAACACATAGTAGGCACGGTAAATCCGGTAAATCCGGAATCCGATAATGCCGGTACTTGGCGTACCGGTATTATCGGATTCGACCCGGTAAATCCGGTCTGTTAACGGATTCCGGGTACCGGATTTTTTTACATTGCAGCCATTTAAAAATGGCTGCAATGTAAAAAAAAGCCCCACCAAAAAAGTAAAAAAAAACAACCATCCCTGAGTCCAGTCTGCGCGGGTGGAAGGGGGGACACCCACCACCCACCCTGCCCAGCCTGCATTTTTGTTTAAAAAATGAGCCCACCCCCCAGCACCAGGGGCCGCGGCGTCCCCGCAGCTGCTGGTAAGTATAGGCCCGATCCCTTGGGGGGGGTGTTCACCCCCCCATCCCCCCAGGGATCACCCCTACTAAAGTTGAGTGCTTAGTTGCTTACCTTTGCGGAGCTCCTGGTGCGGCGGCGGCGGCGGGCGCTCCGGCGGCCTCAGCGCCGGCTGTGACTGCCGGTGTCAGAGATGCTCTAGGCCTTCTGGGGAACTTCTGGGTTTCCCCGGAAGGCCTAGAGC
>QEPC01001999.1:453292-479361 GCA_003113815.1 Sphenodon punctatus | reverse complement strand
CGCAGCCTGGGAGGGGGAGGGGGGAGGAATTAATTTATTTCATTGATTTCAATGGGGACACAGTGCCCCATTGAAATCAATGAAATAAATCCGGTACCGGTATACCGGATTTAATCCGGGAATCCGGTTTTTAGAGAACCTGTAACCGGTAAATCCGGTAGCCGGTAATGGGCCCGGGGTCCCACCTCTAACACATAGCTGCAATCTGCAAACTGAACCTGCAAGGGAGGAATTCAGCTGTGGCTTGTTTTCCACTATAACAATTTACATAACTCAGTCCTCAAACTGTTGGACACACAAAACATGTGAATGGGGCTTGCCCTGGTAGAGCACTTTGAGGATTAAGTTGTTAATGGGGAGGGGGCAGGGAGCCTTCTTTAGTAGAAGAAGAAATCTGCATTTATTCCTTCCTCTCTAATTTAAGCCCAAATTGCCCCATGCTAGTAGAATTTCCTCGGTCAAAAATATCCTCAAAAATAACAGTGCATGGGTGCGTCTGCTGTCTGTCTGCTCTGCCTGCAGTCAATGGCATGTATAATTCTGCTATCTCATACAATTGATTAACAATGCAACTTACCATGTATGGATCCAAATGTCCTGTTTTCTTATGTTAGAAGGGGTAGCTCTAACATGCAGGGGCTGAATGAGTGAGCCAGATACTGCAGCAGAAGTCAAATAGAAAGAGAAGGACTAAAGGGAGAGCTACCTTTCTACCCATGTGCTAGTTCAAGCAGAAAGGACAGCCACTAAAATCAATAAAAAGCAGGGCTCTCATATGATCCACCAATCACAAAACAGTACGCATTGCACATTCCGACAGTTCACGGCAATTTAGGACAGTTCACGGCAATTCACGGACGTTCATGGCAATTTATGTAATTTTATGAAATCATACGGAAGTTCCCGGAAGTTTATGACAGTTCACAGAAGTCCACAAGAGTCTCCAAAACTTTCAAAAGGATGAGAACAGTGATATGCTGGAGCGGAAAGTGGCAGAAAATATCGGTAAGTGCCCCTGCTTCAGTGGGGTTTGCCATGAACATGAAGGCAGTGTCAGATTGGACATGTCCGACAAAAAGAGCTGCCGCTTGCTGTTTCACTCCTACTTGTAAGTGCTCTTTTTTTAGCTCGGCTGCAGTGGCACAGGTCCGTAGGTCATTAAATAGTTATTTGTCATGTTGGTCAAAGGATGAGGCCTCTGACCACCAGAGGCTGGGGGTAAACAGCAGGAAAAAGATTGCTTTGTTATGACCTTTTGAGTACTTCTCTGAAGCAAGCAAAGCTGGCCACTGCCAGAGAGAGGATACTGGACTTGCTAGACTATTGGTATGACCCGGTATGGCTTTCACTTGCTCTTCCAAATATCCAGCAGGCAACATTTGGGAAACAGTGTAAAGAAAAGTGTTTAGTCCTCCTCTCCCTTCCTCTAATTTCTGACTAGTTACCAGTTAATTCTACTATTATTTTGGAGGAAAATGACAAAGTGACTGAAAAACCGAATGTTGTCCACAATATGGCTAGTTCACCACACCTCCGTCTCGTGTCAGAGGGGCCGGGAAGGAGTGGCGCTTCTGTCCCACAGAGAGCACTGCACCCCTTCCACTGCTTTGTATTCCTGCATGGGATCATCCCACTCATGTTGCCTTTGCCTCCTGCCTCAGAGGGCAATGCATTCCCACGCATGCTGTACCCCCCTCCCATACCATTACCCCAAATCCCACTACACTCACTGCTGTTGCCTGATCCCATCACCAGAACTATGTCCTCATTCCCAACATCCAAAAATACTACATGTGCTACAATCTTCATCTGCCCCATCCTCTCCATTGCAGTGTCAGTCTATTGCCATTACCATCATAATAATTTGGAGTAATTATTATTCTAAAATAAAATGTGTAAAATGTATGACTTTGTACACTGTATGCCTCCCCTCCTTTCATTCATTTAGTTATGTCTATGACATTTGTGACAGACTTAAGTGATGATACAAAATAATTTGCACAAAATGAAATCCTGTTAAGTCACCTTTACTTTAACAAGGATGGATGTAAAACTTTCTTCCGTTTGGGGAGGTCTGCACCAACACAGTACCCAAACTTCTCTGGATCCAGCACTGGTGATGACAACCCTGGTCTACATTTGTGTCATGGAGTAATGACAAAGTTGTTTAAATCTAAATGTGCATGTCCTTAGCGTGGAAAATGCTTCTGGTAGATGGCGTGCGTATAATTCCCACCACCCTCCTTCACGCAATTTGACTTGTGGACTAATGGGTAGGAACATATTTCCAGTCTTTATGCTGTCTTTGCATACTATTTATCTATTCATAATATACCATGCACTGAAAATACACTATTAAAATGCTATTGCTTCACTACTTTAAAAAGATACATTGAAAGCTGCATATGAATACAGAACTCCATCAAGCTAAATATTCCTTGCATAATTATGTTCAATGCGTAATTCACATGGGTACATTTAGCGTTTGCAGGATCATCCCTTGTGGTATAGTAGACAGGAAGATGCATAGCTGAAAGCAGAAGGAGGAGACAAAGGAAGTGATTAGAAGGAAAGGAATGAAGGAATGGATGAAGCAAATTGTGTAGTTAACAGTGTTATGTAAGAAAGTGAGGTGTTGGAGAAGGCAGGCTTCTGACCTGTCAACTGAAGAGAACTTATAACTGGCAGAATGCCTGCCGTGCTAGGTAGGATGCAGCCACACACAAGATACTATCCCACTTTGGGAAGCGTTATTATCCCACATAGGGTAATGTTAGCATGCAATGCAGTGGCTTGTATTCCCTTCAGTTGCCAGATGTTCACCCCGCCCAGGGGCAGGCAGCCAGCTAACACACAATGAATCCTCTGAAAAAAGCCATGGACATATCTTGGATTGTCAGGTAGAGGCAGTGGCAAAGGGAGCCTTTCGCCAATTACATCTTGTACGGAGGATCCAGCCATATGTCTCAAACTCTGACCTGGCCACCCTCATCCACACGTTCATCACCTCTAGGTTGGCTTACTGCAACGCTCTCTACATGGGGCTGACCTTGGTGACAGTTCGGAAGCTGCAGTTGGTGCAGAATGCTGTGGCCCACCTCCTGACGGGGACGGGCAGTAGGGAGCACATTACACCAGTGCTCCAGGCTCTGCACTGGTTGCCCATAGCATTCCGGGCCCGATTCAAGGTGCTGATGTTGACCTTTACAGTCTGGGCCCCTCTTACCTGAGAGACCGCCTCACTCCCCGGGCCCTCGAGCGATCTCTGTGATCCACCGGGGATGCCTTCTTGGAGGTCCCCCAGGTAAACCGGGGTGGAGGGGAGTGTACGATGTAGTGGGAGTTCTCGGTGGTCACACCATGACTGTGGAACTCCCTCCCAGAGGAGGCTTGCCTGGCTCTCAGCTTGTTGGCCTTCTCCCTGGCCTGTAAGACCTGGCTGTTCATCCAGGCCTTTGGGGGAGGAGGGTGGGTAAAGGGATAGGGGGTGAGATTTTTTAGCTAGTGAGTCTTACCTATTTTTATTGTATTTAATGTTTTTGTAACTCCCCCTTTTTATATATCTTTATATATTTTTAATATATTTTTATTTGATTTCACTTCTGAAAGCCGCCCTGAGCTGCCATGAGGCTGGATGGGGCAGGGTATAATTAATTAAATAAATAATTAAATAATTAAATAAAGAAAGAAATAATATCTTTCCGCATTGCCCAAAGTGGAATAACACTGCCCAAAGTGGGTTAAAGGGCCCCACCTCCTATGTGACCAGGTCATACAATCCTGCTGCAAAGTGGGGGTCTATCGATCAGGCCCAGAGGAGTGTGCTCTTCCTGCCCACCTAAAAGCTGATTGTGTGAGAGGTGGCCCTGGGAAGAGCATACACCCTCTTCTCTGCTGCCTAAGAGCTGATCATGGGTTAGGGAGGCCTGGCAGGTGCACACACCTTCTTTCCAGGCCCCCCCTTCCCTGCATTCAGCTGTTGGGGCAGGTAGATCAAGGAGGAGTGTGGGAGGAGTGCCTAACAGCTGATTGCAGGGGAGGGGAGCCTGGGAGGAGTGTGGACAGTCCTCTCCTCTGCCTAACACATCTGATTATGGGGGGAAGGGGGGGCTGGGAAGAGTGTACATGCTCCTCTGAGCCCCTCCTCCCCCAATCAGCTGTTTGGCAGGTGGATTGGAGTAGGGGGCCCTGGGAGGAGTATGTATCCACCTCCCACCTGCCCAACAGCTGATTGGGGATAGGGGGTGTGGGAGGAACACACACACTCATCTGAAGCCCCCCTCCTCCTGATCAGCCATTAGGCAGGGGAGAGGAGGAGTGCGTACGCTCCTCCCAGGCAGGCTCCCCTCCATCATGATCAACTGCTAGGCAGGGGGGAAGAGTGCACGGGCTACTCCCCCTTCAACAGCTGCCTAGCACCAACAGGCCCTATTCTGCCGCACTTCTGGAGGCTGGGCATCCAGCCCCATGTGACTGGCTCCTTGGCTCCAGGGTGAGGAGGGGCTGGTGATGATGACTGCAGGGGAGTGGACCATCTGCTCTGTTCTCTGTGCTGGCTCCGCATCATGGCTGCTGCGATTGCCTGCCCTGGGCTGCAGGAGGGATTGGGCCCTCCCGACACATGTGGCTTCACCCATAATGTTTAAATAAAGACATCTTAAATGCTAAGCCAGGCTCTCTGTGTTTTAGATAGAATATGTGATGTAGGTTGAAATGGCACAGAATTGTGCAAGTGTGAAAGGTGGTAAGTGTGAAACTTTGATTTAGAAGGGAAGCAAGTGTTCATTCTCTTCCAGTTTCCTGAGCAAGTAAACAAACAGTGAGTGATTTTTGGTTGAAACACTTTTGTATTTTGAATTAGGTGACTGTTTGGAATTTGTTGGAGCTGACTTGCTGACTTGCTTCAGTGGTAATATTTCAGTTTCAGCTTGGGATGAAAACTGCAAAGTGCAAACCTATACACTTAGTAACAGCAGATACATTTATTTTTTAAAAAAAGAAACTAAAACTTTTTAAAGGAAGAAATCAACTGCACTTTTATTTTTCTCTTTAAAAGAGAAAACTTCAGATAAAGCATCAACAAAACAAATTGATTCAAATAAAAAAAATAAGTTAACGGCAAAGCCGCCTAGAAGAACAGTTGTTTTATTTGCCTACAGCAATCCATTAAGGATGTGAAATCAATGCTTCAGCCATTCCCTAGTCTTCCTCTCTTGCCATATGTGACAGTATTGCTCCTAATGGAATCCTGAAGATACACAAAAAATACTCTTTTTTCCTGAGTTTAACTACAGAGGTAGTGCGTAGTTGATGGGTTATTTTGTTGTGAAAACCTGTGGTGTATAACAACAAAACACCACAGATATTGTATGGCAAACCAGAGATGAGACTGGCTTACCTGATGATTGGGACATTTTCCCATTACACCTATATGAGAATATGCATATTCTATAGTCTCTCCTGGCTTTGAGGAGAATCTGTTCCCAAATGGATGCAGTTCTAACAAACAAGTCTATACAGGATCTATCATACTGTTCTTCAGAGTTAGCACTCATTTTTGTTTTTTACTGGACATCTAATTTTTATACTAATTATGTTTTGTTCATAATGTAGGTGTGGCATTGCCAGGAAAGCTAAAACAAACAGCATATTCTGCATTCTCAAATATTATTTGCCTATTTGGATAGCCTTCCAAATCTCTAAGCAGATAATTCATGGTGTAGCAGGGAGCAGTCCTGTGGGGCTTCTGCCCCTTTAAGAAGGGGGCTGAGAGGGTCTACCAGAGGGATGAGTATGCCCAGGGGCATGGCAGAGCCAGCCCCATACATGGAGACTAATCTGAGTTAGAAACAGGCTGAGAAACCCCTGTGACAGAGTGGGCAGGTTACTGGCCCTCTAAGGCTGAGGAGTAGAAGCCTGGCCACACCCATTCTGCTGTATATTTATTTATTTTATTTATTAATTAATTTTTTACCCCAGTAATTTTTACAACAATAAAATAATCATATATAAAATATATCTAAACACAATTAAAACATATCAAACACAATAATCAAGTATTAAAACAGGGCCCGGGAACTCAATAAAACAATAAATAGGGTAAGGGAGATAAAACCCACTAACCCCCCCTACCCCCCTCCCCAAAGGCCTGGGCGAACAGCCAGGTTTTACAACTACGCCGGAATGTCAAAAGGCTTGGGGTCAGGCGAGCTTCCTCCAGGAGGGAGTTCCAAAGGCGTGGCCCAGCCACCAAGAATGCCCTCTCCATTGTGGCCCCCTGCTTAAGGTGGGGGACCTCCAAGAAGGCACCCCCGACAGACCGAAGGAGCCGCTCTGGGGTGCAGAGGGCGAGGCGGTCCCTGAGGTATGAGGGGCCCAGACCGTGAAGGGCCTTGTAGATCAACACCAAAACCTTGAACCTGGATCAGCATGCTATTGGCAACCAGTGCAGAGTCCGGAGCACAAGTGTTATGTGCTCCTGACGACCCGTCCCCGAAAGGAGCCGGGCCGCCGCATTCTGCACTAGCTGCAGCCTCCGAACCAGGAACAAGGGAAGCCCCACGTAGAGCGCATTGCAGTAGTCCAGCCTCGAGGTGACGAAGGCATGGATGAGGGAGGCCAGGTCCGGGCCGGAGACGTACGGACGCAGCCTCCGCACCAGATGCAACTGGCGGAAGGCAGCTTTTGCGACTGCCTCCACCTGCCACTCCAGGCGGAGATCTGCATCCAAGATCACCCCCAGACTGCTGAGCTATAGGAGGGCGAACCCCCCCAATCGGGGGGCCACTACCTCCCTCGCTCTCCCCACCAAAATCACCTCCGTCTTATTGGGGTTGAGCTTCAGTCTATATAAGGAGAATCAAGGCAGAGAGAAGGGAGGCTCTGCCTGGGAGCTGAAGGGACCACATCTCCCTGAGAAAGGTCAGGCACTCTATCTCTCCAGGGTGCTGAAGACTGTGGAACCAGAGGAGCCAGGTGTTGAGGAGAGGCAGTGCCCAGGAGGGAGCCTCTTGCCTGGGGAAGGCTTGACAAGAGCCTGGGGCTTTGAGGTCTTGCTAGATGGATTGGTGTGTGTGTGTTGATATTGTGGTGCTCCTGTGCATGAGAGAGACGGAGCTGGGCCTGCAGGCTGGAGGTGACTGAGCCAGCAACACAGGGATTGTGCACTGGTTGTGTCTAATGAAGGACTGTGGACTTAATACCCTCTGAACTGTGTGGTGGGTTCTGTAAGAGGGTACCTCCTCCCATAGAGGGGGATTCAGCCAAGGACGGACTAAATAGGCATAGCAGAGGGGTTTGATCATTCTCCGTGACACCCCAGCACACCCGTGTGGCCCTGGGAAGACCCCCGGCTACACACACCCAAAATGAAATTTACATCTTTGTTTCTTTGGTTATTTAAGAACATTATCTCAGTTATTTGGGTCATTGTGGTTGAAACAAAATTATTGAAAAAACCAAAATAATGGTAAAAGAATACACAAAGCAAAAGCAAAAATAAATAGTTACCACTTTGTCCAGGCAAATCTGAAGCGAATGAATTTAATGGATATATTTGTTTTATTGCTAATTTCCATATTGTAAGAGAGCTTATTTAAAATAAAACTGAAGTGACTATTCAAAGCAAACTCTGAATCACTCAAATGGCTGGATTTTATCAATTTTTTTGTCTGGATTCTAAAAGTTCATTGTTTGCTTTTCTGCAGTTCTTTTTGAATTTTTTAGTTGAATTATGTACCAATTGGCTGAACCAAAGTGCTGAACATCCTATGTGCCAAACACTAAAGAAACAAAGTGCTGAAGAAGCAAATTCAGCACATTTTGCAGGAGTAACAAATGTGAATTCAGATATTTCATTTCATTAGACAAATAATGAATTTGATTTTCAAATATAAAGTTACAAATGTATTTCAGCTCTACTTAAAAACAATTATATTAAGGGTCTGTCCATAAAGTATGTAATGCAATGGGAACAGAGGGAGTGTTAGCAAAGTTGTGACAACGGGTGTTTTCACACAGACGTGGGGCTGGCCATCTCCAGAACTGCTCCCAGGGTGCACCGTCTTACAGTCCTGCCTGGGTCAGGTTTAAAAATATCTGGTGGCTGCCGAGGCCCACAGTCTGACTGAATGGCTTCTCCCTCCCCCACAGCATAGAGTTGTGGGTGGGTTGCCTGACACTCTTCACTCTAGGCTGCTGTCTGCAACTCTATGGTGTTGCCTGGGACAACCCCCGGCCAATTGTGGAGCTGCAATAGCTGTCTGCCGAGCAGACAGACAGCAGCTCTGCCTCAGGCTGGTGCCTTGGGTTTGGCAAGCCCGCTCTTGTCGCTGGTGCTACAGAATGTCCCAGAGTGCCACCAGTAGGGATGGGCGAACGCGGTTCGGATGTTCGGAGTTCAGACCGAACTCGGTCTGTTCGGACATCCGAACCGAACGTCTGAACCGAACTCTTGAACGACCGAACAGTTCGGTCATGTTTGGATGAGTTCGGGGGTGGGGAAAATGTCTTTTCAGGGCCAAAAATTAGGTTTCGGTTTCGATAGCACTATTTTTGAATGTTCGACCATGTTCGGCCAAACCGAACTCGGCTGAACCGAACCATCGAACCCAAACTTGGGTTTCGAACTGAACATCCGAACTTCTGAACCACCTTCTGTTCGCCCATCCCTAGCCACCAGTGGGACTGCCCCAGAGCAGGCATAGCCAGCTCCACCTCTGCTCTGCCTGCACATCTGTGAGTCCGTCTTTAGATGAATGGGCCACCCAGGGGTGCAGTGGAACAGAGGCAGGGCTGTTGTCTGTCTAAAAGGTGGGAGGGGGTATTGGTCAATCATAGTGTAATGTCACAATCATGTTTGTTTCTCTGGCATAGTCATTTAGTATGTGGGTGTTTAGGCAGATTTACATTTACTTGTAAATTTGTAAACTTGTAAACTTACTTGTAAACTTCCTGTCTCAGCCTTATTTACCTTTATCTTCTAGTGTTCCTCTTCATCTTCCCTCCCTACTGTCTTCATATGCTGATCCTTTCCTGTGCCTTTTATTGGCTTTCTTTTGTTCCCAGACTCACCCTACTCTCTTCATACTGTACCAATCTCTAACACACAAACACACACACACACACACACACCAGTTTTCCTCCAAGGTAAGGAATACAGACTCCAGAGGCAGTCACTCATAAAGCTGCAGGGACTGCCACCACTCTAGTTTGATTCTCTATTATCTAAGTACAGGAGTCCCCAGAGTTTGGGGATGTAAGAGGGATTTAAGGCTCTAGATATAGACCACAGAGGAGAATGGAAAAGATGACATAGTTAATGGATTATTTTGGAAAATATCAGAGGATTTCAGGTATTTCTGTTTTAAAATTAAAAAGATATTTCTTACAAATAAGGGATTGTACATTTATTTATTTTAGAGCTGAAACAAGAATGCAAAGAATCTTGAGAGATTCTCACAACCCTGGTGAGATCTCATGAGATTCTCAAGAATCCCCCAAATGGCCTGTGCATGCGAAAATGGTTGCTGCGGCCATTCTGAGCATGCACACTCCCATTGACCATTTTGTGAAAGCACAGAGTGTTTTTTGAGGTTTCTCAAACTCTCATGAGATTCTAGAAAACCCCCAAACTCTCTGAACATGTGGAAAATGGCCTTCATAGCCATTCTGCATATGCACAGCCCATTACAGCCATTTTGCATCTGTGCGGAATGTTTTGGGGGCATTTTTGCAAAGCTCAAGAATCTCACCGAGAATGGTGGCAAGAACTTCTTGTGAGGTTCTTGTAATGTTCTTGACTCAGAGAGCCCATTCTTGGCGAGATTCTCACAAGGTTTCACCCCTATTGTTTATTTAATTTTTTACTCCACCCTTCTCAGTAAGGCTCGCGGAAGCTTGCATTATATAAACCATATAAAAACAGCTAAAAGAATCCCCTAACCTCCAAACCTTTTCCCTAACCCCTCATCCAATTCCACCCAGCCCTATCCCTGCCTGCCAAGCACCTGACCAAACAGAAAGGTCTTACGTCTCTTCCAGAAGATAAGCAGGCTCGGTCTTGGACTGATCTCCAAGGAGTGGGAGTTCCATAATTATGGGGCAGCCACCAATAATGCCTCTCTGTTCACACTTTTTGTGAAAACTTCATGGGCAGTTGGTACCCACAAGAGGGCACTCCTGGGAGACCTCAGAAGTCACAACAGAACATAAGGGAAGAGGCATTCTTTCAGATACTTGGGACCCAAGCTGATTAGGGCTTTTTTAGAGCAAAACCAGCACCTTGAATTTAATACATTACAGGTATTAAAGATGTCTTCAGGACGAGTGGTGGTTGAGATTTGTGTGAGATACTTTTTGGAGGGGATATGTAGTAGAGTGACAAACTGACAGGAAGAAGGGCTTAAAATGGTAACAAAAAAAGGTGTAATTTATTGCAGCTTAGCCTTAGGCCATTGCTTAGACAGATAACATAAACATAATACATATACACAAATTCCTAAAACTCTAAAATATCTCCCATCTTGGCCCTAAAATACATCTATAGATTATTTATTTAAAATACACCCTAGAGCAAGGAAAATCATTTAACTAGGGTTACCACATGCAATCTGCTAGAATTTGCCCATGTACCCACAAACAGTAGACCTACACGCAGGGTCAACTGCCATAAGCTCTTCAAAGATAGAGGCCCCTCTGGAAGGAAAGCCCAACTTATTTTTGGCTGCACCATGGTTATCTAAACCAGGACTCAAAACAATAGGGCATTGTGGCTGGTTCACCTGCCTTACAGGTATAGAGACATTAGGGGATGGATAGGCTTCACGAGCCTGGCCTGAGGGTAGACTAACAACTTGAATCCTCGGCGGGATCTGGGAGACTGTTGCCACAGAAAAGGGCGTCCTGTCACTAACCGGGGATGAAACCCTAGGGGGAGGATAATCCAACATAAATGGAGCCGAGGCCACAGCCGCACGGGACCCACAAGCTGGAACTGAAGTAACAGGAACAGAAGAGGCTTCAATTGGAACCAGTTTTTTAGACCCACAAATGTTAGGGGAGTCCAGTATAGTACCGGACTTCCTCCTAAATGGATGGGGTAAATTAGAATTAGAATTTCCTAACTGGGAAACTAGAGTAGAAGGCAAAACTTGGGGCATCAGAGGGACAATTCCCTTCTTGACATAAACTTTGGCAACATGAACTCCTCATGGGCTAAAACTATGGACATTGGACAAAAGCCATTCTACTATGGCTGGTGAGCGGAAATAACTAACTAACCTTATGGCACTACCCCTAGCTGGCAGATAAAAAGAACAAGTTATATAGGACGGCAAAAAGGAACAACCCAAAATAACAGAAACATGATGCGTGATCCAGAATTTTGAGTTCCAGAGGGGGAGAGCTCCAGATGGCAATGGATAAACCATAATGGACAAAGCATCAGTTACAGCGGTAATTAACCAATCCTCCTTAAACGTCAAAGGTGAAACCCTAGGGCAGGCTAAACCATACGAGAGGGTTGTTTGAGATGATTGATCCACTCTCTGTTGTTCCAATGTGATCTTATTACTTCTCGGGTCATTAGCACAATCCCAGGTCCTTCTCAGCTGCTGCTGGAGGGCCTGGAGTTTGGAATCAATTCCCTCGATTTATGCCATAAGTATCCTAAGTGCTTCTGCCTGCGCAAGGCAGCCACAGACCTGGGCCTGAGTCTCTGAGTCTCCTGGGTCTCGGGAATAATGGATTTTGGGTTCAAAGTGGCGCCCGAAGGGATGGGAAGAGCTCGGGATGCCAAGAGATGGCGCTTCCCTTTTGTGGATATTACTTGCTGGCTGTGATGGAGACACGGGGAACCAGAGTCCGAGCCCGGAAGAACCTCGCAAGTATCACGTCTTGGCATCCCGAGACTCTAGCTCTAGGAGTACTTGTCACACTCAAGGACGCCTTGAAGGATCCCCCCTCCCCTAAATTGGCCTGGCTAGATTTGTTCGTTGTCCTCTGGAACCTCCTACTCTGATCCAGAGGAGAAGTCAAAGGTTTGACAGGGGCACTTGGCAGCCCTGGAGCTAAGTCCCCCTGCCCAACTGACCACAAGTTCGGCCATGAAATATCCCCTTCCTCAGCCGAATAGGCTGGAAACTGGGCCTCAATCTCTTCTATTGAATCTTGGGGGACACAGTTTCTGTTGTCCATAAGGGAAGCCCGGAGGCCAGGCACAACCCCGGAACACCCCCGGGATTTGGAAACCATGGCTAGCCATCTCTCTCCCTGCTGTCTGAAAGCCTGGGCACACATCAACAGTGAAGGGTCTGGAAAAACTGGCCTGGGTAAAGTTAAAGACCCGAGGCCTTCTCCAGGGATCCCTACCTCCCGTTTCCCAGTGCCCTACAACAAAGGGGGGGATGAAATGCCCGCACCAACGGCCAAGGGAGCCCAACCTGTGTCAAGAACAGCCATTGTGGAGCACAGGGGTTCTCGCGGCATCCCCTCCCACTTGGGCCCAGGGGAAACTGTAGCCGAGGCAAAATACTCAGTTAGCTGTTGCTGCCTGGCCCGTGTCCTAGTAGTAACCCCCAGTTTCTTACCCTTCCTCGGCATTACTCCTAATGCCGATCACTAATATGGGATTAAACACAAAAGGTAAATTTATAGAGCAACTCTTCTATCCCACCCCTATACCCAAAGCACAACCGCCCTCCACAAATCCAGCAGCACACCAAGTGCCCTCGCCTGGCCAGCGCCTAAGGCCGTGTGCATAAGGGCGTGCCTCCGGCACCGCCAGGTGGCGCAATGATCTTTAAATCTCCCGGCAGCGTAGCTCCTTCCTGCTCCCGGCTGTGTCCAATATCTACTCAAGTGGGCTGACGGCGAGGCGTGATACTTGCAAGGTTCCTCCGGGCTCGGACTCTGGTTCCCCGTGTCTCCATCCCAGCCAGCAAGTAATATCCAATGGCAAGAAGTCTGGGGAAAAGGACAGGCGGGACTCGACTCAGTCGGGCAGCGCAACGATCTTTAAATCTCCCGGCAGCGTAGCTCCTCCCTGCTCCCGGCTGTGTCCAATATCTACTCAGGTGGGCTGGCAGCGAGGCGTGATACTTGCGGGGTTCCTCCGGGCTCGGACTGAGGGTCCCCGTGTCTCCCTCCCAGCTGGCAAGTAATATCCAAGGGCAACAAGTCTGGGGAAAAGGGCAGGCGGGGCTCCAACATACTTTATGAATAGCCCTGAACCCATCTTGAAACAGGCAACAGATTGCCTTTCATGAAATAAGTTTAAAGTATCTCACTATAGCTATTGATTTGGATGTCAAAAGCAAGTGCAAGACAAACGTTAGTGGCTTTGTCAGCAGCTGGAGGGTTAAAATGCACTGGTGGAATTCCTTCCAACGTATTCTCTCTTTTATGTAGTGTATCAATAGACATGCACTTGCAAATTTCAAAAGAGTTTCATAAGTGACCTGACCTCCTTGGCAGTGTTGAGAAGCTGTACTGGTCCATATGGTTTTGTGAGCTATTGTAAGCCATGAGATCCGAATGTAATATTTGTGTTACCACTGGACATGAAAATGAATATTCATAATAAAGGGCTTTCTTGAGGCTACAATTGTTTTCACTTGCTAGATTCTGAAAATACCAGCTGGGACTGGCAGAGAGAGCACTCTGCTAAATTGCAAGTACTGAGTACACAAGTCTAGACTGACTGAGGCTTTGCTAATACACTGTAATTGATCTGATGGATATATTAATGAATCTTGGACCCCTTCACTCTTCTTACAGACATGGATGCACAGCCTCAGCTGAAAGTGGTAAGCCAGTAAGCCTAATTCAGACATCAGTCCAAATTCACACACACAAAAACAACCCAAAAAACCAAACAAAAACAAAACCCCAGTAAAGGACTTTAATGGGATTGTTCTGGATTTAGAATGGATTTGGAATCTAGCCAAGTATTTTTAGGTTCCCCAGTGCCAACGAGCAAGGTGGTTAAAAATCTGGCATCCCCACAATCTTCTTTTATTGTTAGTGTTGGAAAACGAAACTTATCATTACAGCACTGCTTCTGACAAGCTCTGTTTGGAGGACTGAGTGATTAGGCTTCAGCAATTCATAATGAACACAATAAAAATGATTATCTATTACCCTCAACCATGTTTTCTAAAATAATGAAATACAGTTATTTGGTGGATGCCTAGGTTATTGGAAGCTTGGCGTTATAGTTGTAGTTACAAGAAAAGATGCAACTTGAGGCCAACTGGGAAAATGCCTTTTTAGCTGACAGCTACCCTCCCCCCTCCAAAAAAGTCTTCTTTGTCCAATGCACTTTCAGTCAACACAACCAATCTATCAAGCATCATTGTCATTTCAACATGTCAGCCCAATTGACTTCCCAAGTAGTTCTGTATTGACAGCTGTGAAAACTGAATTTGTTTGCCCAGCCATCTTAAATCTCTTACATGAAGTAATGTTGCATTACAAAATCTCTTACAGATTGGTAATCAGATTCCAGTTCCGCAGAATTTCTTTTTTCTGTAGCAGTTCTTCTGACATCACTGAAAATAAAATAAAACTTCTGAAGATTTTACAATAAGCCCTAGGCTTTAACAAAACATAGAACAATGGTTCCTAAATTTTTGGCCTGTGTGGACCCATGTGGAGACTGAAATATAATTACATATCATATGGGACAGCAACAAATAAAAAAAGTGAACTATCAATTGGAACCAACCCCACTTAGAGATGCTCTAATCCTGCTTGGGGTCCAACTCCTGACAACAGTTTGGAAACTGCTCCCCCAGAACAGTGGCTCATAAATGTTTTACCTGTATGACTCCCTTTTAAGCTATAAATACAATCCTGTGACGTTAGACAACAACAAAGAAATGCAAGTATATTCTTTATCCATTAGGACTGTGACCCATCTGCAGATGGTACAACTCCACTTGAGTCTGAACTCAGAGTTCAGGAACCGCCGTAAAAGAATAATGGGAAATGATGTGAAAAAAGACAAAGCCACAACGGAAAGATATTTCAATCCATCTGTGGGTGATTTCAGACGTTACGAGATCACAGTGAACCATGGTGAATACCCACCTGTAGTCACTGTGCCTCGAACGTCTGTTTGGCGGCCGCCAGATGTTCGCCACGGTCAATACCCACACGGGGTCATTTTCAACCACGCTTCCCGGGCTCCCCGGGCGAATTTCCTGGGAAGCGTGGTGAAAGTGATCCCCGGCGGGGACCAAAAAAAACCCCACGTCTGGTCGGGCGCCACGGCCCGGGATCACTGGCGGGATCCCGGGCCGTGGCGAATTCGGCCAGACGCTGTGGCCGCATTGGCCCCGCTGCCCGCCCGTCTCCCCAGAGGGCGGGCGGTGGGGAGCGTGGAGGTGGCGGGGCTATGCGGCCGAACGTTGCACCATGCAGTCCCGCCCCCTATTCCCCGCCGGGATCCCCCAGCATGTCTGATATGGCATGATGGGGTCAGCCAGACGCTGTGGCCGCATTGGCCCCGCTGCCCGCCCGTCTCCCCAGAGGGCGGGCGGTGGGGAGCGTGGAGGGGGCGGGGCTATGCGGCCGAACGTTGCACCATGCAGTCCCGCCCCCTCCCAGATTCCCCGCCGGGATCCCCCAGCATGTCTGATATGGCATGATGGGGTCATCCCGGCGGGGGATGATTTGGTTGTTTTCGGTATGGGGCCAAGCGGCCCCATAACATCTGAAAACACCCTGTGACAGAATATTTGATAGTGTTGCTGTTATCATCTTCCCTCACTCTTATTCATCAGTTATTACATCCAGTTGTGTCTTCCGCAATATATAGGGACTATTGGTGTTTTTATACATGATGGCACTTCTCCACCGTGCCTTGGTCTGCCCTGGTCTAGATTTGGGCTGTCATGGTGGTTGGGACTTATACAGGGCCCCAAACTGTTGCAGCAGGGTCTGGGCCACCAGGGAGGGTAGGGAGATGCATGGAGATGCATCCACTCATCCCTGCTCCCACGCTGTGTCCAGTCATGCCCCCACCCCTCCGATGGGCAACCAATGATTGGGAAAAGTGGGCTTTCAAACATGATAGCCTGTTTTACACCTGTTTGGGTGGCCAGATCCAGGCCGTGTTGGTGACTAGCGTGAGATGTGACTTGGAAACTTTCCTGAGTCACAGCCCGTGCTAGCCACCAGCACGGCCAGGATCTATCCTGTGGGAACATCTAGCACCTGGGAACTAACGCAATGGTGACCTGTGGGTTAAAGCGGATTAAAGTGGAATAAAGCAGGCCACTGTCACATCTGAAAACACCTTCTATTAACCTATACCAAGAGTGGGTAAACTGTGGTTCAAGAGCCTAAGGCATCATTGCACCTAATTCTTAGCAGTTGAATACTAGCTGATCCTCAGAGTCTTAATAGCCAGAACCGCAGAACACTAGCTTCACCAGCTAAGCACAAAGCAGGAGAAATGTGTGTACATGCCTTGTAGCTCTTGACCCTATCAAGATTTTGGCATGTGACTCCTAGGGTTGGGAACTTTGTTCTGCTCTCCCCTCTTGGCCTAGACAATTACATAGTGCCTAGTGGCACAGTAGTGCCTCAGTGACAACTAATGTATCTGGGTAGCAGAAAAAATTATTCAGAATATTAAGGCCTATTATAAATGTGAAAGGAAATTTTTTAAAACATGAATCTATAAATATTCCATTTGCCTAATGCCTTGGAGAGAAGTTTTGTAGTTAGAGGTAAATGAAGACAAAAACAAAACTCTTTGCTTGGAAATTATGGCAAAATAACATATTTTTTCATGGACCCTTTAACTTCAGAATTACTCGGTTAGAATATTTGCAAATATTTGTAAGGGCCACCAAATGTGGCTTTTCCAATGACCCAAGGTTTTACATCATAAAAAGGGAATAGTGCATTCACACAGTACAAAAAATGTGGAAGTATAATACCTGGGTATTATCTGAAGTTATTATAACAGTCCATTTTGTAATGTGTAAAAGCAGCCTAGCTAAATCAATACCCTGGTTTGCTTCTGCAGGCTAGAGGACACACTATCTCTGGTATGCCCAGAAAGTTCTCCTTTTTCCATGAGACTGTGCTATAATGTAAATCATGATGAAGTTTGGTTAGGTCAGATATAGCCCTGCTCCTACTGTCTTCAGGTGAATTGTTAAACAAAAGGGCTTAGATGGCATATACATACAACCAGGTATGAACCAACTGGTGCTGCTCACTTAACTTACAAGGGAAGGTGGGTTCCCTCCCAAGCTCATCACTGCAAGTTCTGAGTTCTGGTCTTGCTATATCCTCAGATGCACTGATGACCAAGAATCTAGCCCTCCCAACACCTCCATATGCCTCCAGGATGGGAAGCTGATGGTATAGAAGCAATGACTACAAGTATCTTAACCATCTGAATTCCATCCGTTTAAATTTCTTTTCAAAAGAACTGGATTTCTTCAAGAATAGATTATGCCACAGTTCATCATAGCAATATGTTTCCTCATAATCAGTGTAAATGTACGTTTTCTTTTTTTCCCATTCTATTATTCCCAGCTCTAATAAATGCCCTTCTCTTGTCTAGGTTTCTAAAATAAGGATAGTATATAAACCATGATAACAGGGAGACTAAATAGCATCCCATTGGCAAACACATCATGCAGCAGCAATTCTTTTGAGTTCTGCTGCTTGCCTTAAATAAGATGTTGCTCTCTGCATTTTTCTGAACAATGCATGAACAACAGATGTTGACAAGAAAACACTCACAGACTCCACAGAACAGAAGAATCCCTTTCTCGCTGCTGTAGGCTTTCAGGTGTCTACTGCCAGCACAAGAATGAAATAAGTGTAGAAATATGCTCAAGTAAAAAGAAGCTTTTTTCCTCTCACAAAGCAGATTATGTACCTTGTCTTCAGCAAAACTGCTGCGCATAACAGGTGCACTACCTTAAAACTTGCTGTCTTAAGGAAAGAAAACACCTGCGAGGATGTCAAAGGCAGCCAGAATTTTACCAGAATGTGTTCTAATAAAAATGTTGATGCTCAGACAATTAAGCCTTTTTTTATGAACAGAGCATAATATTCAATAGACATAGGCCATTTTTACACGGGCCTCTCCTATTCATGAATACGCAGAAATCTGCATATTCATGAGTGGGAGAGGTCCGTGTGAAGGACACGGCATGGGGGCGTGCGGTGAGTGGGGTTGCGTGCACCCTTCTGCCTAACACGCATCCCCACTCATCCCCACACACAGAGCAACCAGGGAAAACGGAAGGTGCTCCATGTGTGGAGATGAGTGGGGGGTGACTGGGGATGCGTGCACACCCCTTCCACCCACCGCACATGCACCAGCATGTGCATGCACCCCCACACAGTGGCGCTGTTTGAAAATGTCCATACACTTTCTCTATAATTCAGGACACTGAGGCACTATATGCTGAAGATATTGGTGTACGTAAGAAGTGCCATTCTGAATTAGCCCAGCATCCTGTCTCTGACAGTGGCCACTCTTGGGCCTGCAGTGGGCGGGAGGGATAGCTGTGTGGTGGGTGGAGGTGGGTGTGCAGCCTTTTCTACGGGTGCTCCGGGGAAAACGGAGGTTGCTCCGTGTATGGGGATGAGTGGGGGGCGAGTGGGGATGCGTGCACACCCCATCCACCCACCACACATTCACTAGTGTGCGCGTGCACACCCCACCCAGCAGAGCCTCCTCCAGTTTGCCAGATGGCTCAGTGGGTGGGTAATGGGTGGAGGTGGACGTTGTGCGGGAACACGCACCCCCCTACCCACCGCCCATGGTGTTACCACGGGTGGGCACCCAACCCCCACCCACTGCCACAGCATATACATGGGTGCCCTCACCACACACCCACCCACACATCCAGTGAGGGGGAGAGGGGGATCTGTGTAAAAATGGCCTGTGTCGCTCCAGAGAAGCACCCAAGAAGTTGTACCGGAGTGATCCATTCCCTACCATTCACTGCCAGCTCCTGAAAGAGGTTATAGCTCTCAACCTATTTGGATAATAGCCATTAATGAACCTGGTGTCTGTTGTTATCACAGGGGTGGGGTGGGGATCTTCCATGCTCCACTGGCCGCCCTGCCACTTCTGACCACCCGAACCTGCTACTCTTCTCCTCCCTCCAGGCGGTCACCCTGGATGTTGTGGGGCATACTGTAACATTTGTTGTCCCAAGCTGTGGGTTGGAACCCCAAGTGCGTTCATGATGCTTTTGGTGGATGGGGCCGCAAGTCTGATGGAATAGTGGCACTATAATATTTTCTGTTTTATTCTCTGTCCCTTTACAAATAATTCTTAACATCTGTTTGCCTTTTTAACTGCTGCCATCCACTGAGCGGAGGATTTCAATGAATTGCCCCCAATGACTCCAAGATTTTTTCTGAGCGGTAATCCCTAATCTAGAACCTCTAATTTGAATCTCTATATTCCCCACACACTTTGTCCTTTCCGCCCTCTGACAATGCAGTGACAATGGGGCCTCTTCAATAAGAAAGCTATTTAGACAGCTGCAAGAAGGCAAAGAAGTTTTCTGAGATGTGGTGAGGTTACCAGGACTTAAGGGAACCCATAAGCAGCCAGAGTAGGAGGGGGCTACGCAAAGGCAGGAAGAGCCTGCAGTGCTTGTACTGTACATATATGTACAGAGTTCAAACACAACAATATATGCACAGTGAAAAATAAAGGCACTTGGTTGCAGCAAATTGATGATGCAGGTGTGTTTGGAGCCAAGCTATGAGCTGAATAATGGGCTGGATCCTTCATAGAATTATCCCAGAGCAGAGCCTCCATTACAGTGTTCAATGCAATGCGGAGAGCCAGAGTTCAGTAGGCAAAATATGCATTTAATTTAATAATCCTAGGGTTAATAATTTAATCACCCTTGCTATGACTCACCTCACTGCCAGGCTTCTGCTCCTTTGGTCCAGACACCTGGCTGCTCCCTGCTTGCTGCTTGTCCCTTTCACGTATGCTGCTCAGCCAGGGCCGGCCTCAGGGTTTGTGAGGCCATGTGTGAAGTCTTGGTGAGGGGCCTAATTTGCATAATTAGGCCCCACCTCATTATGCAAATGTGTACATTTACATAAAACCTACTTCCTCTGGACAGGAAGGATTCCCATTCTCCACCACTCCAGCAACCATGGAGAAACACGGCCTCCCAATGTTCCCCCCCCCACCTCCCCAGCCAAGCATCTACCACCACTCCCCAGGAATGGTTCCACTGCAGGGGCAGCCAAGTGGGCAGTGAGGCAGGCACAGAGAGACTGACTGCATCCACTGCCTTACTGGAGGAGGGGGTGAGCTTAGACAGTCTGACTTCCAGGGCCTGTTGCTCCTTGCTGCCGGTGCCACCTGTGCCTTGTGCACGCATGCAGTGCAACCAGTTCAGAGGTGCTGCTGTCACCCACACAAGACACCCAAAATGCAGCTAGCTTATTAAGTGCATTATGCCATGAAAAGAGACATGTAACCAGTTCAGTTGTGCCCCCATAATCAGTTCATACTGCCCTCACCCATAACCATTTAATTTGTGCCCACGGGGCAGCATGAATTGATTATATGGGGGTGCAAATTAACTGGTTATGGGGTGCATTTTTAAAAACAGTATTCCTGTTGGCAATAACTTCATTAAGAAGAGTTAGTGAAATAGCAGCCATAATAATCTCAGAACCATATTTGCAGATTTATTTTCCAAGACAGAATAGATATTGCTTTACATCCTAAATTCCTACCTAAGATAGTATAAGTAAGACAGTTGTGAGAATGTGGCCCTTTTTACACGGGCCTCTCCCAGCCATGAACACACAGATTTCTGTGTGTTCATGGGTGGGGGAGCCCCATGTGAAAGATACGGTGCACGCGCCCATGGTGAGTGGGGGTACGTTCGCGTCCGCCTAACACGCATCCCCACTCCCCCCCCCACTCATCCCCATGCAAGGAGCAACTGGGGGAAATGGTGGTTACTATGTGGATGTGGATGAGTGGTGGGTGAGTGGGGATACATGTGCAGCTGTGTGCATGCCCCACCCATGCACTGGCGTGCCCACAGACGCCCCACCCAGTGGAGCCATGTAAAAATATCATGTGAAGAGCCACTCGAAGAAGAACAGGTGTTTGCTGTTCTTTGAGATGGCTCTGAACATTCTCAAAACACCCACCCTTCCAGCCCCGCATGGAATTCTTTTCTTATATTTCTAGAAAGGGTTGTTAGGAACTGTAATTCTGAGCAGGAGAGTGCTTTTTATACTAGAGGAGCTCGAGAACATCGTGTGGTCTATTATTTGAATAGGGTGAGCATGCAGACCCCAGTTGTGAGAATGTTGGGAGCCATCTCGAAGAACCTTCTTTACAAGGCTACAACCTTCTGATCAGCACATGCGGAGGAGCTGTTTTAAACAAACAGCTTTATTTTTATTTTTATTTATTTAATAGATTTTTATACCGCCCCATCCTGCAATGCAGCTCCCAGTCCGACCTGCTGCTGCTGCAGCGCTACAGCGCTACTAGGAGGGAGAGGCAGGTAAGGGATGGAGTCTGGAGCCAGGGAGGGAAGGAAGAAGAACTTATTGGGGGAGAAGCTGCTGCACTTGCCTGCTGCCCAGCCAGGCAAGTGCAGGGCCCCAGCTGACCACGGGGCCATGTCTAATCAGTGTTTGTATGTGTGTTGGGGAGCAAGCAGGCCTCTTCCCATCTGCGTTGACCCCCTAATGGGTCCCCTGTTTCCAGAGGGACCCAAAATGGGGAAGTGCACACTCCCCTGATATGGATCACACCTTCCCCCCTCCCACCACTGCTCAGAAAAAGTCGAACGGGGAAGTTCCCCACTCAGCTGAGCAGCACACAGGGAGGAGAAATGCACAGGGAGCAGCCAGCACCAGAAGAGCAGCAGCCCGGGGAGACACAGGTGATGGCATAGGCATCCTGGGGCATCCCAGTGGATCCCAAGGGGTCATGGGGTATCTCAGGATGCCCCGTAATATCTGCATATTGGGTCATGGGGTACCTGATGCGGGGCTGGCTGGGTACCCTGTTGGGTTGCCACTAGGCATGCCCCCAAATGCGGGTATTACCCACACCTAGCTAAAGAGCTAACCGCTGCAGCTCTAGTCTTGAGGCTACCAACCCTGGTCTCCCTGTAGGGTCTCATCTGATCATGAGCCCAGGTCATAGCCCCTACTGGCAATGCCTGAAAAATGAGGTCAGTTTTTTTGTTTCTGTTTCAAATTCAGAAACAGCCCTTTTTCTCTTAAAAGGGCTTTTTGTGTTTAATTGTATTTGATCCAGACCCAAATGCACAGCCCTACTAACCACTCTGCAATAATTTGCTGCAGGATAAATTACTTAGGCTGCAGTCCTCCACCATTAAAACCAATGGGAACTGATCTATTGATTTTAATGGGTGGAGGGAGAACTGTACTCTCAGCCTCAGCTTCCCCATTTGTAAATTTTTTTTAAGTGTGCCATAAGGATTAAACAATTTGTTTGTAAAATGCTTTGAAAATACCCTTAAATCCAAAGCACTTTGTATAAATGACTATTAGTATAATTAATACACATACATTCCATTTCTTTTAAATCCCACTCCTGTTTTATTTCCTGATTGTTCCTTATTTCCCCAACTACTTTTAAAATATTTAAGCACGCCTTTCTCTGTTCTCTGTCAGATAGAAAGTTCTCTGAGACTGTAAATTCCCATGTCAAGCTCCTCCAGTTCTTTACTTCTGGAGACACACAGTAATGAGCTAACTAGGAACATTCAACTGAAATTAAATACTCACAGGTGGGTTTTCAATATCTTCAACGTGAATCAAGGTTCTTGGAGCATAAGTTAGTTATGCTTGGCACTCTAGTTACTATTTTATCTAGGATTCCATCTATTGCTTAGTACTCATTTACTATATAGCTTTTTCTGACAACCTATAAAGTTATAGGGAAGGAATAAACCAATGAGTATTAAATACTGCACTGAAGTTGCTATTTTATTGTTCTCACTAAAATACTCAAATGTGGCTAAATGACATAGGCCATTTTTACACAGACACCTCCACACACACTCCGGCTTGGTGTGAACATTGAGTGGGATGGGTGAGGGTGTGTGCAGGCTCCTGCGCAGCACCCACCTCCACTCATCGCACAATGACCTCCACCCATGGAGCCCTCCGGAAAACTGGAGGAGGCTCTGTCGGTGTAGGTGTGTGTGTGTCAGTGATAGGCTATGACCATTTTTACATGGACAGAGGAGGGGTGGGTGGGTGTTTGGCTGGTGTGGGTGGAGGTGTGTGTGTTTCCGTTTACACAGACACTTACCCACCTCCACCCATCTCCACCGATGAAGCCTCCTCCAGTTTCCCAGAGGGCTCCGTCGGTGGATGTGGGTGGAGATGGGTGTGCAATGGGTGAAGGTGGGTATTGCGTGGGAGTGTGCACGCACCCCCACCCAATATGGGTGAACACCAAGAGTACACCCATCCCCCCACCCACTGCCGGCCATTTACACAGATGCCCCCCCCAACACACACCAAAATACCGAGCGGGGGGGCAGTCATGTAAAAGTGGCCTATGTACCCATAAGCATTTTAACATCAAGCCTAAGGCCATTTTTACATGGATGCTCCTCACCCACTAGGTGTGAGGGTAGGTGTGAGGGGGGCATCCATTTATATGGCCAGCAGTGGGTGGGGGGATGGGTGTCTGCTCGGTGTTCGCCTGTGTGAACACTGAGCGGGATGGGTGGGGGTACTTGCGCACTCCCGCGCAACACCCATCTCCACCCATTGCACACCCATCTCCACCCACAGAGCGCTCTGGAAATCCAGAGGAGGCTCCATGGGTGGAGGTGGGTGGGTGTCCATGTAAACGGCCATACACCCACCTACACCCACAATGGCAAAACACCCATCCCCCCCCCCCACACCTCTGTCCATATAAAAGGACCTCTGTCCTGTTTTTGGAAGAAAATTTGCACTTGGAAGTCTAAGGATGTTTTTAGACAAATGCCTCCCCACTCATTACCAATGGCACCTTATGCAGTCCTGCAACATGTGTGATGGGTGGGTAATAGGTGTGGAGGTGCTTGTCTAAAACACTCTAAGTTTCATATACAAAACCAATGAGAAATATTAGCTTATGTCAGTCACCTAGGTATTTTGAAATTTTTACTACAAATTATTAACATTAGTAAATTATTGTAAGTGATGATCTCAGTTCATGAAGCAAGGAACATGTTAAACTATGCAAGACTTTCTTAATCACACAAAGTCTGGGAATGATAAAGAAGAATGGATAGAACTTGACTTCTACATTTTTTGCAAAATGAAGGGTAAGTGTTCCAAGTGGAATGTTACTAAAAAGTTAACACTCTTGTCCAGTAGCTTACTAGAGCTTACTCTTGTCCAGCTAACTCTTGACAAGCTTGCTCTTCTTTAGTAGTTTGTTAGAGAACTTGGGCTGAGTCTGGAGAGTTAAACTTTGGGTTTATAATGCTAGTAACCTAGGTTCTAATCTAGACCTCATCATGAACCTGTGTAGACTGTTAGTTTATTTGTGGGAAATAAAGTAGGTCGTAGAGACAAAGTAGTGTAGAGATATCTTTTATTGGACCAAGGCCCTTTTTACACAGACGCTCTAACACCGATAAGATGGGTGTTACATTTTATTATACATGGTACAGGGCACCACATGAGATGCCTCCACCCAGTTTCTCTGGGTGGGGATGGGTGGAGGCGTCCGTGTAAACACCACTTGCAGTGGGTGTTGGTGTCTGTATGCTCCCGCGCAACACCCATCTCCACCCACCACCCACCCATGGAGCAACGGACTCCACTGATGATTGCTCCGTGGGTGGGTGGTGGGTGGAGATGGGTCCACCCATCTCCACCCAGGGAAATGCTTCCCACCCACCGGCCAACACCCATTTCCACCAGAAAAACTGGGTGGAGGCATCTCATGTGGTTCCCTGTACCATGTATAATAAAATGTAACACCCATTTTATCGGTGTTAGAGCGTCTGTGTAAAAAGGGCCCAACTTAAGTTGCTGGAGGATTGCAAGCTTTCGGACCTCACAGGATCCTTCGTCAGGCAAGTCAGGAATCCAAAATAAAGTAAGCAGAAGTTTACATTTCCTTACACTGTAAAACAGATGATTGGTATGTTCACAAACTTTTAGCTGTGATTCTGATACCAGTTATTCTGGATCAGTTCTATTTTCATTATTATTTATTTGCTTCAATTTCTCAGTCATCCCCCTCCTGCTGCTGCTGCAGCTCGGGGCAGCGTACAACATAATAAAGACATAAAAATATAAAACAGCATCAATAAAAACTGAATATAAATAACATTATAAAATTACAAATAAAATATATCATGGCAGAGTTAACAAACCTTCCCACTCCGCTACCCAATCCCCCACCCATCACCCATCTACCTCGCCAAAAGCCTGGTGGAACAGCCAGGTCTTACATTGTCTATGGAAAGAGGGAAGGTTCAGGGCAAAACGGATTAGTCCGGAGGGATTACTCAGGAATAAATTATTTCAGAATTGCAGACATTGGATATTTTCAGATGTTACAAGATCGCTGTTCACCACACTGAATCACAGTGGATCCCGTGTGGTGGCAGCGATCTCGTGAATGGGTGTTTTCAGATGTGACAAGATCACAGTGAACCACATTGAATATCTACATGTGGTCACTGTGCCCTGCACATCTGTTCGGCGGCCGCCAGATGTTCGCCACACTGAATACCCACATGGGGTCAATTTCAACCACACTTCCCGGGCTACTGGCGTGAAAATCAGCTGAAGCGTGGTGAAAGTGATTCCAGGCAGGCATAAAAAAAAAGTAACGTCTGGTCGGCTATCAGGGCCCGGAATCCCTGGTTGGATTCCGGGCTGTGGTGAACTCAGCCAGACGCTGCGGCGGCATTGGCCTCGCTGCCCGCCCGTCTCCTCAGAGGGTGGGCGGCGAGGCAGTGTGGAGGAGGCGGGGCCGTGCGGTCGCACATTGCACCACACGGCCCCGACCCCTCCCTGATTCCCCGCCAGGATCC
>QEPC01001999.1:413422-436359 GCA_003113815.1 Sphenodon punctatus | reverse complement strand
TCTGCGCAGAATGCTAGGTGCATCCCGCAGGTGCCCAACTGTCCCAGCTCCATGGTGAATGGTGCTCTGGGTGGGTTGGAGCTGCACCCTTTATAGGCTGGGGCATGTGCCATCACACCCCCAGGTCGTGACCTGGTGACTGGGTGGGGGCCCCGGGTCGCCTCTGGTTGCCCCCCCCCACCTGGCTGGCCCAACTCCTGCAGGACAACTGGGGCAGGGAGGCAGTGGCCGCCCCATTGTGCACACCTGCAGTCCCTGCACGGGGCCTGGTGCATGGTCCAGCCTGCGCCCGGGCATGCGGGCAGCAGCTGAATTCCTGCTGTCATCACCTCTCACCTCTCTGTGTTGGCGGCCTGTTGTCCTCACCGCCCTGATTAGTGTGTAGGCTGTCCTGTATGTGTGCTTGGTTCCAGCAGCTGGGCTGGGTCTGCACCCCACACCTTGCTCATTTGCCGTGCCATGTTGTGGCCTGTGGCCTTATCGCTTGGCCTTGGAGCTCCCCTGCTTCCCCTCCCATTCCTCCAGGGATTGTGGGGCCCCTCTATCCTTGCAGTTAGTATTCACCGCTTGCTGTACCATGGCTGGCAGCACTTCTTTAGGGCTCGTGGGCCCCAACACCTCTGGTGCCCCCCATAGCTGGACCTTCCGCGAGACCATGACCCTGTGTGACCTGTGGCATTCCCCGGCCGTGAAATTGCTCCTGAGCTTCCCGTACAGCCTCACTGGTGCCTATGTGAGTCTGAGCTCCGGCTTGTGCTACTTTGGCTATGAGGCAAGCGCCCGCGATTGCCGGCTGCATGTGGAGATGCTGGGCCTGTGTCCCTTTTCCAATGGGCGCATCCTGGAGATGAGGTGCTCGGATGTGGGGTAGTTCATGGCAGAGACCGTGTCTGCTCTCTCTGTGTTCATCCTGTCTGGCGGAGGGGGTCCCTGCCCTGGCCGTGTCCTTTTTTGGCTGTGTTCACGGGGCCCGTGGGTACCAGAGGTCACATGGGGTGGTCTATCACAACCTGTTGGAGCTCATTCACCTTCCGTGGCCCCCAGCTTCTGACTATGGCTTGTCAGAGCCCACCGGGGTGGAGCTGATGGCGCTGGCTGGTATGTGGTCTCGATCTGATGTCCAGGTGGGGCTCACCATGCAGGATCCCTTCGAGGTGTACTACCTCATCGCCCACCACATGTCTGAACTGGGCTACCATCGGAGCATGCTTCAGTAACCCCACTGCATGCACCTGGTGGGCCATCTGGCCCCAGGCCCCTTCATGCCCCCCGAAGCTGGCTGTGAGGCCCCCTGTGCCTTCTGGGCCCTGGATGCTGGCCCCACTGTGAGCTCCCGCCTCTGTCCTGATGCCGTGGGTCGCTTCTCACTCTCTCCATGATGTCCCGGGCTCGCTGCTGTGCTGGCTGGTTCCTGGGGTTCCTCTGCCCCTGCCTGTGCCTCTGGGCCCCCTCCATGGGCCCCTCCTGTCTGCCTTTGCAACTGGTGTCCCCCTCCGTGGCTCCTGTGTCTGTGTCCTGATCTCCAAGTCAGCACCCAGCAACCCGGGTGCTGCTGTCCTTCCTGGTCCAGCTTTGATCCTTCCTGTGCCTGTGGCCCCACCCCTGCCCCCCTTGGGTGACTCTGTGACCGTGGGGTTCTGAGGCCCCTGGACTTCTCCTCTAGGCATCCTCCCAGGGTGGGGGGCTTGGACCGGCTGCACTGCTCCTCAGCTCCAGCTTGACTCCATCCCGTCCATCACACACTCGCCAGCTCATGAGGTCCCTGTCCACCTCCTGGACTGTTCCCGTGCCACTCCGTGTCCAAATGGCCTCCCCCTGTGCCTGTGCTCTGCCCCTTAGGGGTCCCCCCATGCCAGGGCTACCTGTGTAGCTGTGGGATTGCCCATGCTGCCTGTGCTGTTGTTGGGGTTCTGGCTGCCATTCCCCGTGTCCTGCCCTACCCCTGGGCCGATCCCCCCTGCTTCCCTGGCCCCAGGTCCCCCCTCATCCCCTTTGCCCATTGTGCCATGTGTGTTGGCCATCCCGCTGTTTTCCCCCTTCCCTTCCTTTCGCGTGCGGGTGTGTATGCGCCAGGGCATGTGTTTGTGCTGTGTGTTCCACTATGACCTCATTGTCTCTGTGCCTGTTGTGTGTACCGCCTCGGCGGATCTTCTTCCTCCTCCCTCTCCCTTCTCATTTCCCTTGTGTGGGCCTTTGCTTTTGGCCCTTCTGGCTTCATTTGCCCTCTGTCGGCCATGTCTGCCTCCCGCCCCTCCCTGGTGCCTTCTGGGTGTTTCGGCCACGGCCCGGATTCGTCGTCACATATGTTGCGCTGCCCCGGGCTGTGGTCTGATGGCCTGATTCCCTGCCATGATCCCGCTCCTGTCACATCTGTTCAGGGCTTTCCTGAACCATGGTGGGTGGTTGGTCGGCTCGCCACCGCTGGGAATCCACTGCGGTGAATCGGGAGCCCGTCACATCTGAAATCACCCTAAAAAAACTCCTGAAAACAAAGGGTTTTTTGTAAAGGAAAATGAAAATGAAAATGAAAACAGTAGGGGGTGCCTTCTCTACAACCCTACCCAACATGACTTCCCATGATGACTAGTGAAAGGATAGGATTTTATTTGGAGGATTCGGGTGTATTGCTAAACCTGCAGTGGAGTCAGTTTAGGAATCCACATTTAAAGCCCCATTACCCCAGTTGTTTGAGTGCTGGCTGTAAATGACACCATGCTGAGTTAGAATTGCTGTCTCATCTGGTAATGGATTAAGATAGAAGAGGGGAACAAGGAAGCGGTGTGAATCCTTGTCTCAAAAATCAAGGGAGAGTCTGCATGGAAGTCTGAGACTGTTTTCACACAAGCCATAAAGCACCCTCACTTATTGCAGATTTCAGAGTCTGCAAGAAAAGAAACTTGCATGGGGAGTGTTAGATGCTCCCTCGCTGCTATCGGAAGTCAGGCAGCCACCATTTGAAACAGCAGCTAACAGCAAACTAGCACTTCTTGGAGATGCTGCCTTGTAAAAGCCACATAATCAAGGTTTCACAAGGCAGTATCTCCAAGAAGCACTAGTTTGCTGGTGGCCACTGTTTCAAATGGTGACCGCTCAAATTCCGCTAGAAGCAGGGGAATGATTACCCCACCCCTTCACTGCTAGTTTCTTTTCTTGCCAATTCTGAAATCCACAATAAATTATGCTGCTTCTGGCTCATGTAAAACCAGCCTGACAAAGACAGGAAGTGAAAGATTAGAGAAAGTGTTCGTACACTCCCAGGGTCCCTCACATTCATACACAGAAAACCAGCCACCTCACTGACCCTTTCCATCCCCCCCACATTCCATCTCTCACTACACACACATACACACACTCAACAGGACAAGTTTGCATAGCATACGTACACCTTTTGTCATTTATAATTAGAATATAATGCACACCAGTGGCTCAAGCCTTTTCCACTTCAGTGGAAAAGCCCACTACTGTGAGAACTGGAGCCACTGTGCTGTGCGTATTGCTTCTTTACAAAAACAACATGGATCAAGAGACTGTCTCATTTTCTGTTTATGCAGTAGAAACATATACATTCTATCACCAGGGATGATTTTACCACAGGGAACCCAGACTTATTGCTCCAGGGCCTGCTATTTTCTCTACTTTTGAGGGTTCCACAATGGCATACCTCTCAAGTGTCCCAGATTTTCCAGGACATCCCCGAGTTAACATCTCTGTTGTTATCTCGCTGGCAGTCATCGAAAACTGTTGCAGAGTCTCCAGGAAGGGAGGTGTGAAAGACAGCAATTTTCATACCATCAATGGGACAAATCAGGAATTATTAAGCAGGAATGTCCTGGAAAATCCAGGATGCTTGTGAGATATGCACAGTGGTCCCTGTTTACACCATGGCAAGGTGCAGGGGCCCCCACTCCCTTTCTACATGGCCCCAAACACAACCACCTCTAGGGCTTCATGGAGGGAACTCTCAAGGGGGAAGAGCCACTGGGGAAGGGGTGGGGCCACCAGGGGCCTTGCATTTTATCTTCACCCTGGACCCTGTACATTCTAAAGCCATTCCTGCTTATCACTGCTTTTGACAACCCTTTGGGGATCTTAACACAAAGCAAATGAGCATATTAACATTTAGATATATCATATGATTATAGAATTGTTTCCTTATCCAACTGTCTTGGCTATATTAAAATGGCCTATACCATGGACTAGGATTATGGTCCTTTTCACACAGACACTCTAACACTGATAAAATAAGTGTTCCATTTTATTATACATGTTGCAGGGCACCCATAAAGCACACCTGCAGCCCTACAATGTGTATAATAAAATGAAATACCCATTTTATCAGTGTTGGTGTCTGTGTGAAAAGGACCTATGGTGCTTCCAAAAGGAACCAGAAGAGACAAAAAAGATGCTTAATGTCTGATCTGTATTTCTAATATGGTCACTTGCCTACGTCCATTCATGGGATGGCACTGAGCTCATTCACAATATTCCAGTTGCAGTTAGACTTAAGAACTAAGCAAATGCAGGTCAATATATTGGCATACAGTGTACTCTGCTATATCCTTTGAAAAAATTCTCTCTCTGTAGTAGTACCATGTGTATGCCACATTTTGTTTTTGCAAATGCTGATACTCCAATCCTCAGAGCCCTGGGCAAGCCCCATTAAAGTGGGTGAGGCTTGTACTGATGAACAACTTAGATGATTGGTTATTCTTGATGCCACATTCCTTAGGCTAGTGGTTCTCAAGCTGTGGTCCATGGAATCATGGTGACCAACAAGGGCATGGCAAGTGATCAGCTGGTCCACAGTACCAGCTACAGGCAAGTTGGTTTTAGTTCATAACAGCACAGTGGCCATCATCAGGTAAGGAGAGGCCAGAGGAGGACCATAATGCCATTGCCAGAACAAGAGCAGTACAGTCATCTCTTGTCCATCTAGAAATGGCTGTGGTGTCCATGAGAACAGAAACTGACTGCCTTATGCAGCCACAGCTGGTCTTCATATGTGTGTTGAGGCACAGCCATCACTGATGAGTACTTGATGGTATGCAAGAACTTATGAGGTCTGACAGTGGTTTGTTTGTCCAATTTGGTCAAGGCTTGGGGTCCATTGTCTTATACAAAACTGCCTTGATGTCAGTGGGGTTTTGCCTGATTTGGCTCATAATGGGTGATTTCAGATGTTACGCGATCACGGTCAACCACAGACAATCCCCTGTGGTGGCAGTTGGTCGTGTAATGTGTGTTTGCTCACCACCAGATGTTCACCATGGTGAACCACCGATGGTGAGCAAATTAACCATGCTTTCGAGGATGGTCCGGTCAACATCTCTGAAAGCGTGGTTAATTGAACCTTGGCCCGGAATTGGTGGCCAGTAATGTCTGTTACCGCCGCCGATTCAGGGCTGTGGTCCAGACCCCAGGACGGAATCAGGCGCAGTGGTTGGATTGGCCGCTGTACCCGCCCATCTCCCGGAAGGCGGCCAGTCTGGGGAGCGTGGGAGGGGGGCGGGGCTGTGCGGCCGCACATTATGCCATACAGCCCCTTCCCCAGATTCCCCTCCGGAATCAGCCGACATGTCTGTTGACAGGCCGTTCTGACTCTGGTGGGGAATCAAAAGGCGATTCCATGACGGGGCCAATAGGCACCCCGTCACATCTGAAATCACCCAGTGTTATGGACTTTTGGTTGTGATACACATTTTGAGCCCTGCTCTGCAGCTGGACCTGTGAGAATGAAGTCCCCATGCTTGTTGTGTAACTCCTCTGCCAGTAACAGGTCTCCACAGGGGCATAATGGTCTGCTGTCCACATTGATCAGTTTGGCAGACCTGAGCCTTTTTCTTTGCTCAGTGCACAAATATATGTGAAGTGCCTGTCTGGCAAAAAAATGAAATTGCAAAGAAGTGAAACCAAAAGAGCAGAAAATGATATGTGTTTCTTTATTGGAGAGGCAATGAAATCTGGCTTTTCTTTTTCATAAAAAACATTTCATACCGTTTTATTAGTAATAACGGGAAAGGATCACAGTAAATATCCATTCAAATCCCAGAATAATGATGTCATCCTAGACACAATACATTAGTCCTTAATAACAGCAACTTTCTTCCTCTCTTCTGCAGCTACAGAAGCTGGGTAAGACATTAGTGTTCTGAGAGCCCTGTCAAAGCCTATGTGATATGTGTCTGTATTATGAGCATTTTCAAAGGCTGACTGCCCATATGTCTTTGTCTTTAAGCAATTTTCTTCACTTCCAGGGGAAAGTTAAGATATGGGTAGAGACACTAAGATCTGATTTAAGCTCATGAGGCTTTGGAGAAAGCTAGAAGCTCATTATCTGCCATGATGTGTTGCAGTTTATATCATTATCTGGCAAAGTAAAATTGAAACCAATGTGTAAGTGCCTTTCTTTTTCCCTGAGCCTCTGTAAGTGCCTCTCTCCTAATTGAAGACTCAAAACTCATTTGAAGAATTGCTTGAATATTTTGGAGAAAATATACATCTTCCAGAGCTTAGATGTGACATAAAAAACAGCTGATCTCCAACTTCTAATCAAAATGGGTCACTGATGCTATAATTAAAATCACTTTATTATGAACGTGGAATTCATCTTTAGGAAATAAGACCAATTGCTTCCCAGCATAAGAAATGTTTCTCTTTTTTTAATTAGGACATGTGAAGCTAATATTATTATTATTATTTATTTCCTATGTTTTACGGGGACAGTCGCATTTCCTAGAAGTGAAATAGGAGTAGCAGTAGGGCCATTCAAAGTTTACCAAGAGACAGGTGTGGTGTGAGCATGAGACTAATCCTCTGTCTTGTTGGTGCAGTTGCCAACAGATTGTATGATCTTAAAAGTCACAGAACTATTCCTTGCCATCTGTGAGATGGAAGAGTTTAGGGGTACCCTTCCTTGCAAATCACTTTGGGATCTATGGTTGAAAAGCACTATAAATGTGTAAAAGATAATCTGCAGTAAGGGTGTGCATTTCATTTTCATTATTACGATAATGAAAACGAAAATTTTAATTTTTGTTTCTGTTATTGTAATAATGAAAATGACAAATAATAATAATGAAAATGAATTTTTGTTTTTTAAAGAATGGGAAAACACTGAAAAACATATTTCTTGCTATAATGTTTTTGTTTCTTATTCAATTCTGATGAAACATGGGGAGATTGTACCCCCACTGGAGGACACTATGTTGACCACATTTTGAATATATTGGATAAAGGAGATCAATTTTAGAAGCAATTGAATGTTGTCATTTTAAGAAAAGCTCTATACACATATCTAGCTATACCTTTCTTTATCTTCCATCCAATTTGCATGAAACCTGGGAAGAATATGTTCCTCCACTAGTGTACTGACCCTACCAAATTTCAGAAAGATTGGATAAAGTGCACTGATGTTATAAGCTATTAACATGTAAATACATTTCTGGCTGTAGCATTTTTATATTCCATCCTGTTTACACGTAATTTGGCAGGAATATATCACACACCTTCCCTGTCATCTCTGACAAATTACAGGACAATTTGATAAAGGGACCCAATTTTATAAGCAATTGAATTTGTCCCCCTTGAAGACCATTAGTCAGATAAATAGCAGCACAATAGATGGGAGGCAAAGAAGTTACAGACAGGAATGTAAATGCTGATTTTTTTGCAAATTAGCATAATTCAACTGCTTATAAAATAGGATTCCTTTATCCAATGTTTCTGAAATTTGGTACACATAATGCCTTCCAGTTGAGGTACAATCTTTCCAGGTTTTATCCAAATATAATGAAAAAGAATAAGGTTACAGCCAAAAATGTGTTTTCCATTGAAACCAATGGAAAATGAAAATGAAATGAAGAAAGAAAATGAAAATTTGATATTTATAAAAACAAAAGATTTAAATAATGAAAACAAAAAAACAGAAATGAAAAATGACATGGGTCCCTGGTGCACACTTCTAATCTGCAAGTTATCATGGTGGAGTTCTATTAACCTCTGTGAAATCAAATGTTAGCAAATGTGTAACAAAGGCCCTTTCCCCACGGGCTGTGGTGGGTGAGGGGATGGGTGGGTGGTGCATGGAGGTGCAGTCCCACAGACCCCAACCCACCTCCACCTATTTCTACTCATCTCCACGCAGGGAGCATTGGGCATTGGCACCTGTTGCTCCGTGCGTGGGTGATGGGTGGAGGTGTGTGGAGTGCGGGAGCACCATGCACCCCCACCCACTGCCCGTGGTGTTCCCATGAATGCCCACCCTTCCCCCCCACACCTGCTGTGGCATTCGCATGGGCGTCCCCCCCCCTGCACATCTGTGTGAGGGGTGTGTGTGTGCCTGGATGAAAAGGGCCAATGAGCAGTAACTGCCTATCATAGAATCATAAAATACTAGAGCTGAAAGGAACCCAAAGGGTTCTTAAGTCTAGGTTCTTTCCATTAAGAAGGAATCGATCCAGAGTTCGCATACTTTCCATGAGAGATATCTGTCTAACCTATTTTTAAAGTGCTTCAGTGATGGAGCCACCACAACTACCCTTCATAAATTCCAATACCTTACTGACCTGATAGTTAGAAAATTCTGCCTAATGTTGAGCCTAAATCTTTTCCCTTGAATTTAATCCTATTACTTCAAGTCCTATCGTCAATGATCAGAGAGAGCAACTCAGCACCATTTTCTTTTTACATATTTGAAAACTGTAATTCTGTCTCCCTTATTTTTCTTTTTTCTAGGCTAATATATTCAGCTAATATAAGAACATAAAAAATGCTTCACTGGGGCAAACCAAAGGCCTATTTAGCCTAGCATTCTGTCTCCAACAGTAGCCCACTCTACTTACTTTAGAGATGTGCACAACAGGTTATGTTGGAGTGATCCATTTCCTGCTATTCACGTACAGCCCCCGGAAGTAAGAGGTCTCATCACTGCCCTGACCAAGTTAACAAATAGCCATTGATGGGCCAATCCTCTAAGGATGTATTCAATCCTCTTTTTTAAAAGCCAGTTATGCTATTCGAAGAGTGAGAGAGTTAGATTGGAGGCTGGGGATGTCACAACCTCCCCCACCCCCAATGAGGTAGAGGTACAAGCGGGAGGGGGGGGCAAGAGGGAAGGCATTGAGGAAGATAGGTACTCCCTTGTGTGAGAGACAAGCTAGTGGGCTGACTGAGTAAGTTGGGATGCTGTTTTATAATCTGAATTAGTATTTGTTTTGTGAGAGTAGAAGGGGTTGAAGGTTGGGACACTGTGGGTTGAGAGGGAAGGGCGTGGGATGAGGGTATGTGTGTTTTATCCCACACTTTTTAATTGTATTGTGAGAAAGGAGGAGTTTTGTGGATTGGTTGCATTGTTAATATGATTTTGCATGGTTTTGAGTTTTTGTTGAAAGCCACCCTGACCTTTTTGCAAAGTGAAGCGTATAAAATCAAAGCAATAATAATAACTAGAACAATAGTCTTCGCTATGTCCTCTGACAACTTATTCCACAGTTTAATTGTGTAGTGTATGAAAAAACAAAACAAAAAGCCCAAAAGTTTCTACTTTGTCCTTTTTGATATTGAGAGACCAGAACTATACACAATATAGTTCACTCCCCATGCTCTGAATTGGCTCCTGTGGTCCGTTGGGAGTACCCTTCTCAAAGTCCCCTAAATTGCTCATCAGGCAGCTATGGAGAGGGTGTTCTCAGTGGCTGCACCTAGGCTGTGGAACTCCCTTCCAGCAGAGGCCCAGGTGGCCGCAGACCGCTCCTCCTTTCGATGAGTGTATAAGACCTCCAGGGTGTGCATGTCATTTTCGTTATTACAATAACAATAATGAAAATTTCAAATAATAATAATGAAAATAGAAACAAATATATATATATTAAAATAAAGGGAAAAAACTGAAATATGTATTTCCAGGTATAACTTTTTTTATTCTTATTTAATTATGAAGAGACTTGGGAAAATTGTATCCCCAATGGAGAGCACTGTGGGTATCACTTTTTGAAACAATTAGATAAAGGGAACCGATTTTAGAAGCAATTGAATGTTGTAGTTTTAAGAAAAGCTCCATACACATTCATGACTACAACTTCTTTATTTTCCATTTAATTTTCATGAACCCTGAGAATATAATGTCCCTCCACAAGCTTAAAGATCTTGACAATTTTCAGAAAGATTGTATAAAGGGTCCTGATTGTATAAGACATTAACTTGAAAATACATTTCCAGCTGTAACATTTTTATATTCCATCCTGTTTACAAAACATTTGACAGGAATATATCACATACCTTCCCTGTCATCTCTGCCAAATAAGAGGAAATTTTGATAAAGGGACCCAATTTTATAAGCAATTAAAATTGTCCCCTTGAAGACCATTATTCAGATAAATAACAGCACATGCAGTGCCAGTCAGAGACATGCACCTGGCATGGCAGGGGGAGGGAAGCTGTAGGAGGGATGATGTGGATCAATCCAACAGACTGACAGATGCATTACTGGCCAATTACTGCATGCTTTCAGCTTTACAGGACCAATTGGTAGTGACTTGAAAGCGGGCATAGGGGCTGGCCCTTAGGCAGGTATAGAAGGGATATTACTGGGATTTGGGGGCTAGCATACCACCAATCAGGAGACGCTATTAGTTTACACATCCAGTCTGGCCAAATATAAGAACATAAAAAGTGCCATACTGGGTCAGACCATGTCACCGGAGGGGGTCCCTTGGCTAATTCTCCCTCGCGCTCCGCTCGCGGTTACCCCACACAGGGTCAGGAACACTCGTGGACTAATGCCCGTCAGGTTAGAATGGTGGCCGTTACCTCCGATTAGGGAGAACAGGCCTCTATCATCATAGGGCGCCACTGAGTGGGGTTTCCAGAGCCTGCCCCCACACACACACAAATACAGTTGTCCTGGGCACAGTGGGTTCGGAGATAGGGGAAGGTACACCCCGGGGGGGGGTAGGTGCCGGGGGCCCCACAGGAGAGGGGTAACGGGGCACGCACACACAAGCTTGGGTCCAAAAGATCAGAAACCTCAAATGGGGGAAGGAAGGGGGCAGCAGCCACACACACTTCACAACTCAGCTTCACGCACACCAAGACTTACTTCAGGAAGGTCAGGGAAGGGTCACACAGACGTCGGGGCTCACACTCACTCCACAACCGATTGGGGTACTTTCAAGTCACTCAGACACACGCTAAGCACTCGGCCGGTTTCCCAAATCACCAGCGCCGCTGTTCTGGCGGCGCTGGGCTTTATCCTGAGGGCCCCGCCCCCGTGCGCGCTCGCAATCGCTCCGAGCGTCGCACCAGGGGCGGAGGCACTCCCACGTTGCGTCCTAAGCGAGGGGGCGTGGTTTCCCGCCCTGAGACGCCCGTAGAACGTGCGGGCGTCGGCAGGGGCGGGGCTTGGCGTAGCGGCGAAGGCGGGGGTTGTACTGGGGGACCCGGCGATGGAGCCTGCGCTGCAGTCGCTCTCCTGGGGCTGCGCCGCTGTGCCCCTCTCCCTTGCATACCTCCCCCTTGCTTCTGAGTCCTGACAGACCAATGGTCCATCTAGCCCAGCATCCTGTCTCCGACAGTGGCCAATCATGGTAGCTTGGGAGAATCACCCAACAGGTCACAATGGGGGATCCATTCCCTGTTGTTTTCCCCCAACTCCCATCATGTTCCCTGGCCCTGTCTGACTAATAGTTTCATATGGACTTATCTTCCAGAAACTTGTCCAAACCTCTTTTAAACTCAGCTATAGTACTGGCCTCTGGCAGTAGATCCCACAACCCAATTATATGCAGAGTGAAAAAATATTTTCTTTTATTTGTTTTACACTTGCAGCCCATGAATTTCATGGAGTGTCCCCTAGTTCTAGTACTAGCTGAGAGGGTAAATAACTGCTCCTTATTTATTAGTTCCACACCACTCATGATTTTATACACCTCTATCATATCTAGTCTCAGTCGTCTCTTCTCTAAATTGAAGAGCCCCAACCTATGAAGTCTCTCCTCATACGGGTGCCCTTCCATGCCCTTGATCATTCTTGTTGCCCTTCTCTGTACCTTTTCTAGTTCAGCTAGGTCTTTTTTGATATGGGGCCAGGCGACCAGAACTGCACACAATATTCAAGATGAGGTTGCACCATTGATTTGTATAGAAGCATTATACCCTCCTCAGTTTTATTCTCTATCCCCTTCCGAATAATTCCTAATGTTCTGTTTGCTTTTTTGACTGCTGCTGCACACTGCGCTGTGGATTTCATTGTATTTTCCACAACCACTCCCAGAGCCTTTTCCTGAGTGGTAACTCCTAGATTAGTACCCAGCATTGTGTACGCATAGTTTGGATTATTTTTCCCTACGTGCATCACTTTGCACATTAAATTTCATTTGCCATTTAGATGTCCAGGTAACCAGTGTCATAAGATCCCATTGCAGTTCCTCACAGTCTTCTCGTATTTTAACTACCTTGAATAACTTGGTGTTGTCTGCAAATTTGATCACCTCACTCTTAACACCCTTTTCCAAATCAGTAACAAATATATTAAACAGCACCGGTCCCAATACAAATCCCTGAGGCACACCACTTTTTACATCTCTCCATTGTGAAAACTGCCCATTTAGTCCTACCCTTTGCTTTCTATCTTTTAACCGGTTTCTGTTCCATTGTAAGACACTATCTCCTATCCCATGACTTTTTAATTTTCTCAAGAGTCTCTCCTGAGGGACCTTTTCAAACGCTTTCTGGAAAACCAGGTACACTATATCTACTGGGTCTCCCTTGTCCACATGCTTATTTACACCCTCAAAGAATTCCAACATGTTAGTGAGGCATGACTTACCTTTACTAAATCCATGTTGACTCTTCCCCATTAAGCCATGTTTGTCAACGTGCCCTGTAATTCTGTCCTTAATTATGGTTTCCACCATTTTGCCCGGTACAGACTTCAAGCTTACTTGTATGTTGTTTCCAGGATTGCCTCTGGATTCCTTTTAAATATTGGGGTTACATTTGCCACTCTCCAGTGCTTGGGTACAGTGGCAGATTTAGCGACAGGTTACAAATTACTAACAGTAGGTCTGTGATTTAATATTTGAGTCCCTTCAGAACTCAAGCCTTATTATTACAATCACATCCTGCAGCACTGTGACAGATGTCGTAAGAGAAGCTATATTGGCTCTTTCTTAAACAGATGCTTCCAACTTCCCAGTAACAAGTGAGGGCGAGATGTTGGGGTGGTCACAGCACAGAATGAGGATATTTGATTGACATTTCTGCTGTCCAATTGGCATCACAAACCAATCTTATACCACAGTGACCCGTAAGAGAATCCCTGGCAAAGGTGTCTTCTCTGCATATGCTATACAGGCATATACAATTTGGACCTTTATCACATCTTTCTGATATTTGGCAGAGATGATCATGAATGTGTGATATACAGCCCTTCCAAATTTCATGTACACTGGTTGGACTATAAAGATGCTACAGTCAGACATACATTTATAAGTTAATTGCTTATACCACCAGGACCCTTTATCCAATCCTGAGAATTGTCAGAGATAGTAAATATGGGAAGGGGTATATACATGCCAAGTTTCATCTACATTAAATGTGAGGCAAAGAAGTTACAGCTAAGAATGTAGATGAAGATTTTTGCAAAATAATATAATTCAACTGCTTATAAAATTGGATTTCTTTATCCAAACATTTTGGAATTTGATACACATAACGCCTTCCTTTAGAGGTACAATCCCTCCTAGTGTCAGCCAAATATAAAAAAAATAAAAAAAAATAAAGCCAAAAATGTGTTTTCCATTGAAACCAATGGAAAACGAAAACAAAAGCAAAAAGGAAAACACTAATTTGATATTTATGAAAATGAAAATGACAGATTTAAATAACAAATATGAAAAATGAAAACAACATGGGCCCCTGGTGCACACCTCTAATTGACCTGGCTGTTCTGCCAGGCTTTTGGTGAGGGAGATGGGAGAAGGGTTAGGGTGGTTGGGGTTTTTGTTTTTTTGTTTTCTTCTTTGACGTCCCCCACAGGCCAATATGGATTGTTTTATGTGTTGTTTTCTTTAGACTGTTATCTATTGTTGTATTTTATATATGTATTAATAGAAAACATAATATTTATGATCATTAGCCCCTCAAGCTACTTCAGCAGGTGGGGCGGGATATAAATTATGTTAATAAATAAATAAATATTCAAGGTGTGTGGACACCATATGTTTATATAGTGGTTTTATGATATTTTCCATTGCATTTTCTATCCCTTTCCTTATAATTTTCAACATTCTGTTAACCTTTTTGACTGCACACAGCTATTTTCAATGAAAAGATTCTCAGAGCTATCTCCCGTGTGGTAACACCTAATTTGGAACCCAGCGTTGGGTGTTTTCAGACAAGTGCCACCCATTACTCACCCATTACCCATGCATTACCCACTGGTAATCCCTCCCTTCCCACAATACAATAAGGTGAGGAGGCGCTTGTGTGAAAACATCCTTTGTGTAATGTATCATTAGGATTATTTTTTTCTATGAGCATCACTTTGAGTTTCATCTGCCATTATATTGCTCAATTTCCCAGGTATCAGAATGGATGTAACAAGTGAGGTTCCTATGAGTCTTTTGATATTTACATCCAGTGATGTGACTGAAGGAGAGGAAAGCACACTTACTTAATTTTCTGATAACACTTAGGCCTTTTTTACACAGACACTCTAACACCGATAAAATGGGTGTTACATTTTATTATACATGGTACAGGGCAACCCTGCAACCCTGCAACAAGGGCCCTTTTCACACGAGATGCCTCCATCCAGTTTCGCTAGGTGGAGATGGGTGGAGGTGTCTGTGTAAACACCACTTGCGGTGGGTGTAGGTGCGTGCATGCTCCCGCACAACAACCATCTCCACCCACCACCCACCCATGGATCAATAGGCAGTGGAGTCCGCTGCCACCCATCTCCACCCTGAGAAATGCACCCCACCCACCACAAGTGGTGTTTACATATACGCCTCCACCCAGCGAAACTGGGTGGCAGCATCTCGTGTGAAAAGGGCCTATGTTGCCGGGCTGCAGTGTTGCCCTCTATCAAGTATAATAAAATGTAACACCAATTTTATCGGTGTTAGAGTGTCTGTGTAAAAAGGGCCTTAGTGAAGAGTGAAGGCAATCACCTTGGAGAATTGGATCAAAATATAAAATGATCTTAGTAAACTGGAAATCTGTCTGAAAATACTGGATGAAATCCAGTGAAGACAAATGTAAATTATTACATGCGCGAGAAAAAAACACAAATACATACAAAACTCGAGTTAATTGGCTGGGCAGCAGCATTTCTGAAAGGGATCGGGAGATTTAATATGAATCAACAGTGTGATGTGGTAGCTAAAAAGGGAAATGCTATTTTGGAATGTGTTAATCAAAGCATCATTTCTAAGACAAGGGAAGTAATTGTTCCACTCTCCTTGGCACACTCTCAGTCAGAGTCGTGCATCCAGTTTTGGGCTCCTCAGTTTGAGAAAGACCTTGGCAAATGGGGGAGCATTCAGAGGAGGGTAACAAAGATGTTGAAGAGGTCATTTGGCAAGATCTATCAGGAGAGTTTGAAGGGTCTGGAAATGAATAATGGTGTTGTCACCTGTCTGGGTTTGACACAGCAGTGACTCCAGGTTTTGTCCCAGAGTGCCCAAGCTCTAGGTTAAATAGCCCTGATTTCACCAGATCAGTCAGCTGACCCAGACAAATTGGAGTTTCCGAGCATGGCAGAGTCTGCCTTACAATTTGTGGGATCCTTGGCAGGGGGATGGTGCTGCTCAGTTAGGATGTAGGGCAGGAAGCAGGACCCCCAAAGAAGCACCTCTGCCAGTAGTCACCCTGAAGTGTGGCAGGTGGCAGCAGTTACACGCCTCTCCCCATCCCCCAATGTAGCATCGGTGTCAGTGGTATCGGTGAGGAGTTCTGTCATGGAGCCTGAGCCTCCCACTGGTGTCCTCTCCCTGCCACTGGCCCAAGGAGCCTTAGGCATGGCAGGTAGGGGGACATTGGTGGGAGCTGAAGGCACAGAGGCAGGACTTTGTGCCACCACCACTACTGCTATTTGTAGCAGGGAGGGGTGATTCTGCTGCCACTCCTGAGGGTGGCTGCCAGGGTAGGCACTTCTTGATGCACCACCTCAACCTGGAGACTCTAGCCCTGCCTCCACCTGTCCTGGGAGAGGGGAGCCCTCCACCCTGCTGCTTCCAGCGTTCCTCTCCACAGTCTAGACTAGAGCAGCTACCTCACCCTAAGGCTGGGTCTGGAAGGGGGTGTGTGTTAGAAAGGGGATGGGGCAAAGGAGCTGTCCTGCCCCCTTTCTTATATAACCCCTCTCCCTATGACCCAAAATTTCTATTGTCTCTCCCATTTTTCATCTTTAGTTTGTGGTCCCCAGCCGTGTGGTGGAGCAGGAACGCAGGGGAACAGAGTTCTGCCACTTTCCTTGCAGTTCCCTTCATCAGCATTTGGAGACATGGGGGGGGGAGGGAGGGAGGGGTCCTCATTAAGAGTTCATGAACTTTTAAAATTACCACTATACCACTGGTGGTCCCTGACTCTATCCTTGGGCTTTTTGTCCTGTCTGGCTTTGTTTGGAAACTTAAAATTTAATTTCCCTGCCTCAGACAGCAAAAACGTATGCCTCAGACACGCTAAGTATATAATGATTGGAATCACATCCCCATCTGTTGATGGTATGTCTCATACTTTGGAAACCTCTGTGGTAGAGCAATAGTCTTCCCTGTTGCACATTTTTACCTGTTTTACAGGGAGATTTGGAGAATAATACTTGTAAAGGGATCTGAGATCACTATAAATTTATCACATTCAAGAAGCAGTGAAAAAAGGATTGAGTTAAGTGAGGATCAAGAGGCATGTGAATCATAACTCTTGTCCTCTGTGGGTAATTTACTTTCCCACATACCAGAGAAGGTAGCTCTCTTTGAATTTCTGTTCTAGTCAAAATATCTCACCTGTTGTAAATAGGGATGGGCAAACAGAACTGGGTTCGGAAATTCGGTTCAGTTCAGTTTGGAAATTCGGTTCCGTTGGGAAATTCGGTTCGGTCGACCGAACTATTCAAGTTCGGTCCGAACTCCAAACTTCCGAACAAAGTTCAGAAATTCAAACCCCATTGAACTAAATGGAATATTATCTTTTAGAGATGAGTGAACAGAGCTGAGTTTGGAACTTCGGTTCGATTCGAAAATCGAGTTCGGTTCGGAACTTCGGTTCAGTCGACCGAACTGGTCAAGTTTAGTCTGAACTTCGAACCGCGTTCGCCCATCCCTAGTTGTAAAGAACAATTCCTTCCCTAGAGTTTACAGTTTAAACATCTTACAACTGCTATGTGTTGCTGTGACTGACTATGAAGAATTCAGAGAAGAACTTGAGTACAGTGTGCCCTAGAGGTTCAGAGTAGCCTTGGATCAAAATAACTATTCCAGTTTTTTGGAAATTTCTGCTAAAACAGGCTAGCTATTGTTTTTTTGTTTTGTTTGTTTTTTATTAGAATTCTGAACAGAAATATGTTCCAATTGGAATCCTTCCAGAAAAAAAGCCAGGATCAATTTATTTATTTATTTAACACATTTATTAGTATTTATTTAACACATTATTATTATGCCCCATGCTAATGGCATCCCGGGGCGGTGCACAATTCAATAAAAACAACATTAAAAATAAAATAAAAAACATTTTAAAAAATCCAAAAATCCAATTTAAAACCAAAACAGGGTCAGGATAAACAAATAAAAATAGAAAGGTAAGGGGAGAGATAAAACCTTAACCCGCCTCCCCCCTCCTCCCCAAAGGCCTGGGCGAACAGCCAGGTTTTACAAGCCCACCGGAATGTCAAAAGGCTTGGGGCAAAATGGCCACCACCCTTATCAAAAAGGGCAGTGGCAGCATAGCCATCACTTTGAAAGTGGACAGCTGATTTTATGTGCGCAAATGGGCCTGGCAGCCATTTGTGCATGTACAGTGGCTTTTAAAAAAAATAAAAATATTTTGGTTGATTTCAATTGAAATTGAATGAAATATTGCCTGTTCTGGTTTTCACTTGGAATGGGTGAACTGCCTATTTTTAAAAAAAAACTGAAACGGGCAAAATTCCAGTTTTATCCCCAGTTCAGAAAGAAATATCCCCCAGTCTGTGTTGTCTCATATGCATTGGGATCAGTGCTATTGTTAATTGAAGAAAATATGGTGGGTTTTTCTTTTCTTTTTTAAAATTATCTTTCATTCCTAACAACCTCAGAAGATTTTGAATACCTGCAAAGTTTGCAAACAGAATGATGAAGCCACCTTCATTGTGTCTCTTTTTCTGCTCCCCCTCCCATTCTTTGTCTTCTTATCTAATAAAGTCCTAATCCTGAAAATATGTGCCCAGGTCAGTGCTTTACATTAGGACTAGGCACAAATAGATAATTATATATCCAAGTCTTTTCAGGATCAAGGTCTTAGGTCAGGACTAGGTCAAGGTCTTAGATCAAGGTCTTAGGTTGATTATTGGGTCCAACCCTCAAAACCTTTCAGTTATTAGCAATGCCATGTTGAGCAGCAGAAAAAAATTACCAAGGGAACTTGGGGAGTCCTCAACCATGGGAAGTTTTTAAAAACAGGTTATATAAATACCTCTTAGAAATGGTTTGGGTGGATGTGTGGGGGCCACTAAGGTGGCTTTTCCAGGTCACTTCCAATTCTTGAATTCTATGATTCTATGCTTTTCTGTGAATCTAAAGAAAGATGATGTGATGTTTTAGTGCTGATAGTGGAACTCAGCAGAGGTGTGTGTCTCATTGACCTGAACAGAATGCTTGCCTGTGCTATGTGCTAGTCCGACACCCAGCATGATCAGCTTAGAGGATTGTGCTGCTGTTGGACATACCATACACATTACTGGTATATTCATACTACATGGGAGACATTGGGTGAATATAAATGTGCAGCCGGCATGCCAGATACATGATCCAAGGGAGTGGGGGCACAGCTGTGGCAGGGTCAGGTCGGCACACACAATGCATATGCACCCAAGCAGGCCAGCCAGCAAGCCCTCCCTGCTCCCCCGGTGGAGGAACAGAACAGAATGTGGCCAGGTGGCCCTGCCCCTGGTGCACCACCAGTGCCCTGCCACGACAGGCAACCATGGCAGTCAATCATGGACTGCTATGACTGACTGTCATGGTGCCCCTGGATCCCCAACAGGAGATTTATTTATTTAATTAAAGTATTTATTTTATTTCTATTTTTACCCTGCCCCTCTTGCAAAAGCATCTCGCGGAGTCTTACAAATTCAAAAAGTAAAACAACATCCACAGTATAATATATAAATGTAAATACAAACATATAATAAATAACAATATAAACTAAACTAAAAATTTGAACTATACACACTATAAATATAAATACAAACATCGAATAATAACAAGATAAAACTAGACTCAAACCTCTAGCTGTGTGTTAAGGATGTGCGAACAGAACGCGGTTTGGATGTTCAGACGTTCAGTTCAAAACCCGAGTTTGGGTTCGGTTGTTCAGTTTGGCAGAGTTTCGATTGGCCAGAGTCGGCCGAACATCCGAAAATAGCGCTATCGATACTGACACCGAAATCGATTTTTTTCCCCCGGTATCCATATAATTTGGCCCTGAAACCACCCCTGGTCTCCACCCCTGGTGCTTGGAAGTCTGGTCCTCAGATGACTCCCCCTTCCAGTCACATTTTTCCTGCCCAAAGTCACGTTTTCTCCGCCTCCGAACTCATCCGAACTCATCTGAACTTTTCCGAACTGTTCGGACATTCGAACGTTTGGTTCGGACATTCAGTTCGGTCCGGTCTGGTCATCTGAATAGGCCAAGTTTGGCCCGAACTCTGAACATCCAAACCACGTTTGCACATCCCTACTGTGCATAAAAATACCCCTCCAACTTGCCTAACCCATCCCATCCTCCCCGCCTTCCTACCATCCTCCCCTGCCTTGCAGAAGAGCCAAGTCTTACAATTTCATTGGAAGGTGAGAAGATTTGGGCTGAGGTGAACCTCCACTGGGGGGTGGGGGGGATTCCAGAGAGATGATGTGTCTGCCGAAAACACCCTCCTGTCTGTCCAAACTCATCAATAATGGAGGACTTCCAAGAGGGCACCCCCAGATGATTGTAGGGGCCATGGGGTTGAGACAAACACTCAGATAAGCAGGGCCTAGGCTGTGAAGGGCTTTAAAGGTTAACACCAGCACCTTGAATCGTGCCTGGAAGACAGTAGGCAGCTAGTGCAGTGCTTGGAGCACAGGTGTTATGTGCTCTCTGCAGCCCATTCTAGTAAGGTGGTAGGCAGTGGAATTCTGCACTAGCTGCATCTTCTAAATCATCACCATGGGCAGTCCCATGTAGAGCGCATTGCAGTAGTCTAGCCTCGAGGTGACAAATGCATGGATGAGAGTGGCGAGATCAGAGTCTGAGACATATGGGTGGAGCCTCTTCACCAGATGTAATTGGAAAAAGGTGCCCTGGCCACAGTCAACACCTGGGAATCCAGGCATAGCTACAAATCCAGGAGCCCCCCTAGGCTCCCCACAGATGGAACCAACAAAGGATGAACATCCCCGAAACCTCCTCACCCAGATCACTGGTCCTGCCAACTAGCATCACCTCTGTTTTATCAGGATTGAGCTTCCATCGGCTCAACATCATCCAGTCCCACTCAGTGGCCAAGTACTGAGATAGCAACAAGGCAGCAGGGACTGGATCAGATGAAAATGACAAATACAGCTGGGTGTCATCAGCATATTGATGGCAATGAACCTCCCAGCTGTGCACGATCTCCCCCAAGCGGCTTCATATACATGTTAAACAAGAGAGGGGACAATATAGAGCCCTGCAGGACTCTACACTGGAGGCCACCAAGGGACAATGTACAGTCTCCTAGCACCACGCCCTGGGATCTATCTGCGAGGTAGGAATGGAACCATTGGAGAACATTTAGATTCACCCCTGCCAGGTCCCACAGGCATGTCACCAATAACTCATGGTTAACAGTATCAAAAGTTGCTGATAGATCTAATAGGATCAAAAGGGTCATACGACCCATGTCCATTTCTATGAGGTTGTTGATTAAGGTCACAAATGCTCTCTCCATGCCATACCCCAGGCGAAAATCAGACTGTGTGGGATCAAGGAAAATTATGCCATCCAAATGCACCTGGAGCTGACAAGATACTGCCAATTCAATAACCTTCCCCAAAAAGGGAAGGTTAGAGACAGGGCAGTAGCTAGCCAGGGCATTCACATCAAGCGATGGTTTTTTGAGGAGGAGCTGAACCAGAGTCCCCTTGAGGCAACCTGGCACCCTCCCCTCCTGCAGGGAGGTGTTGATAACCCCCCAGCACCGGCCCCAGTTGTCCCCCTGGTAGCTCTTACTAACAAGGGGGCTCTTAGGCTCTTTTTATGCAGATGCTCTAATACCCATAAAATGGGTGTTACATTTTATTATACATGTTGCAGGGCACCACTTCAGCCAATCACCACGGAGCAATGGATGCCACTGCTGGTTGCTCTATGGGTGGAGATGGGTGTCAGCCGGGAGCTAACACTCACCAACACCCACAGAAAGTGGCGTTTACACAGATGCCCCCACCCATCTCCTCCCAAGGAAATGCTCCCCACCCACAGGCTGCTCAGGGTGCCGTGGCACTGGCATCCAAGAGAAAGTGCCTGTTGGTAGAAATGATAGCCCTGGATGGCCAGCGGTTGTCAATTGTGGAGGACAAGGGATTCCAGTGGCTGATTGGGTTCCTGGCCCCCAACTTTAAGATGCCTTCCCACTCCACCATGAATGGAACCGTGGTGCCACAGCTCTACAGGGCTTTGAAGGAGCGGGTGAGGGAGTAGCTGGAAGGGGCTGGGGCAGCCATGGTCCACTTCACCACTGACCTGTGGTCCGCCAGAAATGCCCAGCATGCCTATCTGGCAGTGACTGCACACTGGTGACAGGACCCAGAGGCAGCACTTGGCAGTGGCAGGAGGGGTCCTGAAGCAGGGTATTGGCCCTGCTTCAGACACACATCATGGACAGCTCCCACACCTCAAGGAACCTTGAGGCAGCCCTGGCCACCATGGTGAGGTAGTGGGTCAAGCCAAGCGTGGCTTTCACCAAGGGGTGTGTGGTCACAGACAACGCAGACAATATCATAAAGGCAGTCCATGACAGGGCAGTGAGGGCTGTGGCCAATACCTAGAAGCTGTCACTCTAGCCCCAGGACCCAGCATCATGGGTCTGGGGCCATCATTCCTCATACGGAGGCGATGTCTTTCCACCGCATCAAGAAACAGCCACTCCAGCCCCAGGACCCACCTTCAGGGTTCTGGGGCCAAGTTACAAGCAGGGAAGGCTGTGGCCAATATGTATCTAGAAGCTGCCACTCTACCCCCAGGACCCACCCTCATGGGTCTGGGGCCATCATTCCTCACACAGAGGTGTGTCATTCCACCTCTTTAAGAAACAGCCATTCCAGCCCCAGGACCTGCCATCAGGGTTCTTCTGAGGCCAAGTTACAGGCAGGGAGGTCTGTGGCTAATACATATCTAGAAGCTGCCACTCTTCTAGCCCCAGGACCCACCAACATGGGGTACTTTCAGACTATACGGGGCCCTTTGGCCCCGTACCGGAACCAACGTCTTCGTTCCCCGCCGGGGTCACCCCTGCATGGCCCAACAGACGTGCTGGGGGGATCCCGGCGGGGAAAGTGGGAGGGGCCGGGGCTGCGCGGCGCAACGTGCGGCTGCACGGCCCCGCCCCCTCCACGCACCCCGCCGCCCGCCCTCCGAGGAGACGGGCGGGCGGCGGGGCCAATGCGGCCGCCGCGTCTGGCCGATCGTGCCACGGCCCGGGATCCCGCCGGGGATCCCGG
>QEPC01001999.1:379905-408835 GCA_003113815.1 Sphenodon punctatus | reverse complement strand
GTTCTTGGGCCCCAGTGCAGCTGCATCACCTGTCCCTAATATAACTAAGTTCTTGTTGTGACTCCTTTTATGTAATAGTTTGGTAACCTTGCTGGCACCTCCCCAGCTGAAGGCCCAAGTACATCATGCTTACCTAGTTTCACTACTATTCTCCCCATAGCCTTAGGTGCACCACAGAGTCCTCCCCCAAACAGGATTACTGATCAAGACAACAACTGCCAGTGGGCAGTCAGACACTGGGGCAACTTCCTCCAAAGCATACCTTTTACAATTCTTTTCTAGGGCTGTGCATGTCATTTTGTTATTACACTAATGAGAATGAAAATTGTTGTTTTCATTATCATTATTACATTAACAAAAATGACAAACAATAACAACAAATATAGAAATAAAAATGATTTTGTTTTTGAAATAAAGGGAAAAAACTGAAAAATGTATTTCCGGCTATAACTGATTCCATGAAACTTTGGGAGATTGTACTCCCAATACAGGGCACTATGTGTAGCAATTTTTGAAATTATTAGGTAATGGTAACTGATTTTAGAAGCAATTGAATGTTGTGATTTTAAGAAAAGATCCATACACATTCATGGATACAATGTCTTTATCCTCCATCCTATTTGCATGAAACCTGTGAATATTATGTCCCTCCATAAGCTTAATACTTCTGCTAATTTTCAGAAAGATTGGATAAAGGATCCTGATGGTATAAGACATTAACTTGAAACTACATTTCCAGCTGTACCATTTGTATATTCCATCCTGTTTACAAACCATTTGTCAGGAATATATCACATACCTTTCCTGTCATCTCTGCCAAACTACAGGATAATTTGATAAAGGGACCCAATTTTATAAGCAATTAAAGTTTTCCCTTGAAGACCGTTATTCAGATAAATAGCAGCACATGCAGTGCCAGTCAGAGGTACCTGGCATGGCAGGGGGAGGGAAGCTGTAGGAGGGAGGATGGGGAGCAACCCAAAAGACTTACATACATGTTCACTGGCCAATTACTGAATGATTCCAGCGTTACAGGACCAATCGGTATTGGCTTCAAGGCGGGCATAGGGGGCAGCCCTCAGGCAGGCATAGAAGGGACATAACTGGGACTCAAGAAATCAAGAGACATGGTTTGCACTTCCAGGCTGGCCAATTATCATCACAGTCACATCCTGCAGCACTGTGACAGATGACATACAAGAATCTCCATTGGCGCTTTCCTAAACAGATGCTTCTGATTTCCCAGTAACAAGTGGGGGCAAGATGTTGGGATGGTCACAGAACAGAAGGAGGATATTGGTTTGACATTTCTGCTTGCCAATTGGCATCACAAGCCAATCTTAAAACACAGTGACATGGCAGAGAATCCAAACCAATCTTATACCACAGTGATACATAAGAGAATCACTGGCATAGGCTCCTTCTCTGCATATGCTATGCAGGCATATAAAATTCGGATCGTTTATCACATCTTTCTGATATTTGGCAGAGATGATCATGAAAGTGTGTTATACAGCTCTGCCAAATTTCATGTACACTGGTTGGACTACAAAGTTGTTACAGTCAGACATATATGTATAAGTTAAATGCTTATACCACCAGTCCCCTTTATCCAATCCTTCTGAAAATTGTGAAAAATAGTAAATATGGGAAGGGGTATAAATGTTCCAAGTGTCATCTACATTAAATGTGAGCCAAAGAAGTTTCAGCTAAGAATATATATGAAGATTTTTGCAAAATAATATAATTCAACTGTTAATAGAATTGGATTCCTTTATCCAATCCTTTTGGAATTTGGTACACTTAATTCCTTTCATTGGAGGTATAATAACTCCAATTTTAGCCAAATATAATGAAAACCAAAAAAGTTACAGCTGAAAATGTGTTTTCCATTGAAATCAATGGAAAATGAAAGTGAAAGGAAAAACAAAAACAAAAATTTGATATTTATGAAAACGAAAGTGACAAATTTAAATAACAAAAATGAAAAATGAAATCAAAAATGACATGGGCCTCTGGTGCACACCTCCATCCTTTTTCCCCTTACACCACAGGTCCTTCAGAACCTGTCAGTATTCCTACTTTCATCTACCTCTGCTCCTTTGCAGGATCCCTTCTAGGCTCCTCATCTAAAAGATACAGAGACACTTCTGGTCTTATTCTCACACACACACACACACACACACACACACAGATGATCTACTTGTTTCTTTTCAGGGAACACAAGGCTCCAACTATTCCATGTGACACTGGTCCTGGTGCCCATTGGAGCGCATAGTTGTTCTTACAAGTGCATTCTGAAGACTTCCATGTAGGGCCAGCCTACTTGCTTGCATTGGACTATTTGTCCAGGTTCATGCCACATAAATGGATTCACTGAACCCTCAGAGCTTTTCAGGACACTGGCATCTTGAGAAGCTCCAACAGTCCCATGAGGCCCTCTGTGTCAGACCCCTGAAGTCTGAGCTGAGGGCATCCTCAGACACAACAAGGTCCATCCAGGGATGACTTGTTAATAAGCAAGAGATGTTTAAGTCTTATGCATGCTTTTAACATGAAATGTAATTCAAAAACCATATTTTAGTTGTTATACCTGATGACAATCTGCTGTTATAATATTTTGCTTCACGCATAAAGTGATTGAGAAATAATGCTTTCACAGCTGAGCTCAGCTGTTGATGTGAAGTACTATAATAAAGGGTAGACCTAGCTTTAAATTGTGAGGCTTCTTCTGTCAAAACTTTTACAGCATCAAGCTATTATCCAGTATCTTTTATAGCATCAAGCTAGTGATATTAGAGTTATACTTTAGACATTTTGGCATTTAACAACTTTCTGATTTTTTTCATGCTCATTTTCAGGTTGGATATTGTTTTTTAAGTTGCATAACATTTTTTGTCTGGACGTATTTTACTTATTTAACCATGAATTCCTGGTGGTTTTGTACTATAGTTTCATAAGTGCTTGGTTTGTAAGCAATCAAATTCTGAAGTGCCTGCAATTTTGCCTTCATTTCTACTTTCCATATATATGAGGTCCCAATGATTTTGGTATGACTGTGTTAAAATTATTTTGAGGGAAAGGCTGAGTTCTCTGAATGATTGTAGCACAGAAGCTGATGTACACTGGTGAAGAAGTTGGTGGTAGAATAATGCTTTTGTATAATAATTAAACCTCTAGTTAGTAGTGAGTTACTTTGTAGGAGGGTGTGGTCCTTTAGGATAGGTGACCTCGGATCCAACCCCAAAGACCCATGTCCAGACAGAGGTTAGCTTAGCTGAGCTCCACAGTGTCATCCACACATACACAAACCCCATGCACAAACCCCATGCAGGTTAGTACTCTTCCCCAGTGCTTTCATAGTTTCTCTTCATTGGGCCCTTTCCCTCGCCTAGCAAGGTAGAGCCTCAGTTCACCTCAATGTCTCTCCGGGGCTCCCACTCAGCTCTTGTCATCAACAACAACTAATCTCCACCACCACCAACCCCCAACTGATCCTGGCTCCATATTTTAGGGTTTTGGCTGGCCCACGCATTCCCAAACCCAAATGTGAGGAGACATCCAGGCACTGTCCTTCACTACAGATGCCTGGGCCTCAGTTAGCACCTGTGACTCATGCTGGTGCTACTCCTTAAAGGGCCAGTTGTTCTTTCCTGCTCTACCCTGCTACAGGGCAACTTACATTGTGAGGCTTTGCATGGGACGTGCTGTGGAGGGAGGGGCTAGCCTTTCCATTGTGCTCAATGGGCACAATGGAAGATCTTGCCAGGGCGGTTGCACTGACAGCCCTGGTGAGATAGCTTGGCTAGGGGGACTGAGACTCAGGGCGACTTACAATAAAATTATATAAATATTAAACAACATCATGATTTATAATAAAATCATATAAATATAAAACAACATTCCCACTCAACTTAAAAATATAAAAAACACAAAACCTTCCCACAGTTACATAAGTACATCTTCCAAACCTGTTTTGTGGTAGACAAAAAATAATAAAATAAATTCAAATGTCTATAACTTTTTTAAGGACTGAAATAAAACAGAAGATCACTTTCTGATGACATTGTTGTGGCCTTGATCACATGGAATGAAATTTCGCTATGACAGTTAGGGACTGGAAAATTTACATGAATGTTTTATGAAGAGAAGAAAAGGGTAAAGTCATAGCAGAGGAAAATTTACTGTCTCTGGTCTGGAAGAAAATTTGAGAATGAAGGGGCTACTAGGAAATCCTGCCTCCCATGCTTGAGGAAGGAAGCAGAAGCTGGGAGCAATCAGTTATTTTTGGTTCAGTAGAGAACACAGTTCACCACAAGTGGAGGGTGTCTGCAGCTTGTGTTACCATCTCCTTCTGGGCCTTCACCCAGAGGGTGCAGGGCCATGTTTGTGAGGAGAGAACAAAGGGGCTGCCATCACACCCTTTTTCATTATGACCCTGTACCTTAGGGGAATGTTGTGACATCACAATGCTCTACTGGAGACAGGGCCTGCTACATCAAAAAGTTCCGCTTATTTAATTCTGAAACTTAGTGGAATCGTGGAAACATGACATTTTCGCTATTTCCGCAATTCCGCCAGCGCCACAAAATAGCGGAATAGCGGTTTTCCGCAATTTCTGCAATTTTTCTGCAATTTCCCCACAATTCCGTGATTTGCAGAATTCCAGCAGAATTAGCGGAATATCCGCAGAAAAGTCGCGGTGTGGCGCGGGCAATTCCGAAATGGCAGAACGGAATCACGGCGTGGTAAAAGCTGCTGCCGCATCAGCCCTACCCACAAGCCACCATCACATTTGTTGGAGTCCCGCCAGATGTTTGCCCGGGATTGCTCCCAGGTAAGGTAGCAGCTAGCTCATACTGTGATCCCGGAGACCTCCAGGGTCACAGCTCAGACTACTGTTTGCCCTATCAGGCCAGAGTGGGCTACATGAGGCTATAACATATAGCCCACCCTGGCCAAGCCCAGATCAACTCTACCATGACCATGGCTGCCCATCATGGAGGAGGGTGGTGGAGGAGGGTGGCATGCTGGGTGCAGCGTGAGGGTGGGGCCGGCGAGCCAAATGTTTGTACGGCTCCCCGTCTTCTCTGGCAACCCAGTCACCAACATATTTGTTGCTCCAGCTGCTGTTATCTAGACTGTGGTGCCAGTGGCTTCCCAGTCCAGATCGCGCGGTGACAGCAGCGCTCCGCCGACACTTCTCTTAACACCCAAAGTAGTTGAAATTATATCTCTTATTGGACCAACTTCTGGCCTCATCTTATAGAATTTGGTCCAATTGAAGATATAATTTGAAACATTTTGTGTCTATTGTTAATGTAGGAAGGGTCACAAAAATTGGCCTTATTTTATATGAATGCATGTGTTGCATTAGTGTTTGTGTAGAAAGCCATAATGCTCAAAATGTTAGCTATCACAAGTATTGCTGTGACAGAGAAGAGCCACAATGGATGGAAATACATTTAAGAGAGGCTAAGATGGCTACTGACTGAACTCAAAATGACTGCCACAGGAAATTGGAGTCTTTGAGGCATGGCTCCAGCTATATAAGAGAGCAACCAAGCCAGTGTAGAGGGGGAAGCAAGCAAATGAGACGCAAGCCAGTGGTGGGAAGAAGCCAGAGGGCTGTGTTAGAGCACTCGAGAGAACCTGGGAACTAAGTGGAGCACCCTTGACTCCAGAGAGGGAAGTCAATAGTCAGTAACCAGGCTAAAGGTTACCGAGAGGACTGGGTTAATTCAATGACTGAGTGACTGAGAAAACCAGCTTGGAATTCTTGCTGAGCTTGATACGAGATGTGGTGAATGTACATAACTGTATATAGTAGAAATAAAGGCAAAGCGAGTGAATTTCCTGATTTCAGTTGCTGGTTGGGCCATAATCCTGCAGTAACCTACCCCCTGGCAGCCCTGCCCTGTGACAATTGCATTGATCAAAATACACTTGACACAATTCAGAAGCCTAAGCTTTGCCTTGCTTCTACTTACATGAGCATAGAACAGGCAGTGTGCAACTAGAAGAAATCCAAACTAGTTCAATTAGATTAATTTATATTTCACTGATTCATGCAGGATAGCTGTGAGGGATCATGATTTATTGGAACTGGCATAATTCAGACTTATTTGTAAATATTGAAGTTCCTGGACTGCAACAGTGAGGGTGAATTTAGTGCCTGTAATTCACCAAAATTGCACTGCCAAGTAATTTTCTCTTTCATATGACCAATGGCATTTTATATTGTGAGATGCTGTTGTGTTGGAAAATCAATTAACATGATTGTAATAACTAGCACAATGCTGCCAGTCAGCAGTGGGAATAGTAGATATATCTTCAAACAGAGCAGAGAACAGTATTTAATTTAGATGATTACATGGGCGGTGTCTCGTCATCACTTGGGTGATGAGCTACCAAGTTTTCTCCTTTCAGATTTCAGTAAACACAAATAATATGGAACAGATCACCAAGGTGGGGGAGGTGGGGAGGGAGGGAGAGAACCAAGCTGCTGACATGTTTCTTTTAGAGAGAGCTTATTGATTGTGAGGTTGAAGAATATTTTGTTTGTGCAAGGACTTGTGGGACTAAGGCAGATTCATAGCAAAAGCATGCAGAGGTAGCTTTTCTTTTCATCTGGATTCCAAAGTATGTACACTACCCTGTATGAATCTAGCACTAGGCATGTTTTGGGAAAATCCATGTTATCAAGGCTGAGACTTGTTAGAATTGTTGTTGTGTTCACACATGCTGCCTCTTTTTATTGAGCAGTTGCCATTCACAAATATCTTTCACCTTCTTCTACTTGTCCCTGTCCATATCAAAGTAGTACTGCTTGCTATTAAATTGTACTAAATGTTCTACTCTGGAAATGTGTGTTTATAAAAGAGACATGCCATTACAGGCATTTCCTCTCTTCATAGTACCGTTTTTCCTGGAATAAATGGCCAGATATTTCACTGGTGTAAATTAGAATATGCCTACCGAAATCAACGTAGCAATGTTGTTTGATCATAATCAGTGGCTAGTCATTCTTCTGACATTTTCTGCTGAAATTATGTTTTTGTTTTTGATTTCTGAAGGCAATAGTACATTCCTCACATCATTACCAGCATTTCCACTTGCTACTGGCCCTACAGGAGAAGACAATAGGTATTTTCAGATGGACATAGGGCTGCCCACCCCCAGATCTGCCCTGGGAGTGCAACCTCACATCTACCCACTCCCAGCCCCAAAGAAGTCTGGATTCCACAGATCATGGCTCGTGTGGTGCCCCACACACACCATGGAGTTGTGTGTTAGAGTGTCTTCAGCACTAAGCTGTTGCCTGGGGCAATGGCCAGCTAGAAGTGGGGCAGCAGCATAGGTCTGTGCATCAAATGGACCACTGTTCCACTTCAGGCTGATGCGGGTTTGGTTGGTCAGATCTGGAAGCAGTGCTACACGATGGTCCGGAATGCCATTACCTCGGGAAAGGTGCAGCCTGCTCTGAACCTGCTCTTCCTGTACATTGGCAGCCCATTCATCTAAAACAAATCCATGGGACAATCAAGAAGCCTGCTTATGCCAACCTTGACATGCTGTGCACAGGCAGAATACATGCGCAGAAGCGCATGTTGTGCCCTGCGTGCAGCATAGCCACACAGGACAAAAGTGCAGCACCTGTCTATGCAACTCGCGCCGTAAAACGTATTTCAAGCTTTACCTTTTCTGTTTCTTATTCAATTCTGATGAAACTTGGGAGATTGTACCCCAAACAGAGGGCACTGTGTGCACTATGTGCACCAAACTTCTGAAAGATTGGATAAAGGGAACTGATTTTATAAGCAATTGAATGTTGTGATTTTAAGAAAAGTTGCATACACATTCCTGGCTCCAACTTCTTTATCTTCCATCCAATTTGGATGAAACGTGTAAAGATTAAGTCCCTCCCCAAGTTTACCAATTATGCCAAATTTCAGAAAGATTGGATAAAGGGTCCTGCTGTTATAAGCAAGTAACATGGATGTCTCCCACGTGCACCTGGGACCTCGCATCTTCGTGAATGTTTCACTCCTTGTCTCTCCCCCTGCTCCCCTTCCTTAGTCTCCCCCCACTCCTATCTCTCAGATTGTAAATCCTAGGGCAGGGACAGTGTCTATTCCATTACTTTGTAAAGTGCCAGGTACATTGCTTGAGCTATATAAATGCTTGATGATGATGATGATGATGATGATGATGATGATGATGATGATGATGATGATGATGATGATAAATAACTTGAAAATGCATTTTTGGCTGAAACATTTTTATATTCCATCCTGTTTACAAGACATTTGGCAGAAATGTATCTCATACCTTCACTGTCATCTCTGCCAAACTACAGAACAATTTGATAAAGGGACCGAATTTATAAGCAATTGAAGTTGTCCCCTTGAAGACCAATATTCAGATAAATAGCAGCACATTCAGTGTCAGTCAGAGGCAGGCACCTGGCATGGCAGGGGGAGGGAGGCTGTAGGATGGAGGATGGGGAGCAACCCAACAGACTGACAAACATTCACTGGCCAATTACTGCATGCTTTCAACTTTACAGGACCAATTGGTCTTGGCTTCGAGGTGGGCGTAGGGGGCGGCCCTGAGGCAGGCATAGAAGGGACATAACTAAGACTTTGGAGATAGCATCCCATAAATCAAGAGACATTGTTTACACATCTACGCTGGCCAATTATCATCACATCCTTCAGTAGTGTGATAGAGTACATAAGAGAATCTCTATTGGCTCTTTCCTAAACAGATGCTTCCAACTTCCCATTAATAAGTGGGGGAGAATAGTTGGAGTGGTCACAGCACAGAATGAGGATATTTGGTTGACATTTCTGCTGTCCAATTGGCATCAAAAACAGATCTTATACCATAGTGACACATAAGAGAATCTCTTGCATAGGCTCATTCTCTGAAAAAAATGTGCAGGCATATAAATTTGGGACCGTTTATCACATCTTTCCAATATTTGGTAGAGCTAATCCTGAAGGTTTGAAATATAGGTCTGACAAATATCGTGCACACTATGTGGACTATAAAGATGTTACAGTCAGACATACATTTATAAGTTAGTTACTTATACCACCAAGTACCTTTATCCAATGCTTTTGAAGGTTGACATATATAGTAAACTAGGGGAGGGGTATAAACTTGCAAAATTTCATCCACATTTGATGGGAGACAAAGCAGTTACAGCCAGGAATGTATATGCAGATTTTTTCAAATTACATAATTTGAATACTTATAAAATCGGATTCCTTTATCCAATCTTTCTGAAATGTGGTACACATAATGCCTTCCACTTGATGCATAACCATTCTATGATCAATACAAATATAATGAAAAGACAAAAATGGTACAGCCAAAAAAGTGTTTTCCTTTGAAACCAACGTAATTTGAAAACAGAAGTAAAAAAGAAAACGAAACCTTGATATTTATGAAAACAAAATATTTAGATAATGAAAAAAAAAAATGAAAATGAATAATGACATGGGTCCTTGGTGCAGACCTCTACTAAGTAGGACAGGGATGAGGGGAGCACAGGGAGACACACACAACCATTCCTATTTTTAGAGATTTTGTTTTATATATGGGGAATCAAGGCTGTAAATTTCCATATTAATTTCAAAATTTGGGTTGACTAGGCTCAGCCTACCATTAGCCCCACCTACCGTGGGCCTGACCTCTCCCACTACTGGCCCCACCCTGCAACCCTGCAGCCCTGGAAATCACCAGCCACCACTGGATTGTCCAGTGTGAATTGCAGGAGAACCTGAGTGCAACCAGATGTAGATGTGCCACAAAGCCGCCAGATTACTCAACCACCCCCACAGGAATGCTGGGAGGCCTTTCCCCAGCAACCTTGGCGCCTTTATAATTTATTTATTTATTTAATTATTTATTGTATTTCTACCCCGCCCCTCCTGAACACAGCTCGGGGCGTCTTCCAATCATAAAACAACGATATAAAACAGTCTAAAACACATAAAATACCATTCCAAAAATATTTTTAAAACATAAAATAAACAGGGCCTGGAATATAAGATGGGAACACCTGGCCAAGTAAGGGGGGGAGCATGCAGCCACATTGATAGGCATCAGAAACCCCTCCCCAGCTGAGGAGAGGTGACCAGCACAGCATAACTACTGTCTGCTATCATCTTGCTCTCCCTGTGCAGCTGCTCCATACGTCACCAGCACTTCCCCCTCCAAGCACTTGCTTGATTACCTGGCTGTTGCTGCCTCTGTCCTCCATGGCAGTGGATCTTTGCCATGTTGTGCAGTCTGGGAAGGCATGATATCAGATCCACCATGACTTGAATATCACATACGTGTCCTTACAGGCTCCTGGTCAGGGTGTGGGTGGGACTGGTGTGGGACCAGATCAGGAGTGACTGCTGTGCTTCTCTGGCCATCACGGCACCTTTTCTCCATAATGGCGATGAACCATCCCCTGCGTGGGTGGTCTGGCCCTGTTTACACAGCCATGGATGCGTGTGGGCCCTTCCCCCTGCATGTATCTACCTGCCCCCTCACGGACCATCCTGGCTTTTTCTCCACTGCTTCATGAGTGGCCATAGGTGGATGGTGCATGGGTCATGGGAGTCCCCACTACTACCGCACCTTCAGATAGGTGATGGGGGGGGGAGTGGAGGAATGGGTGTACCTGTGTGATAGTGGCTTGTCTAAAAATGGCCATAGAATCAGACAAGGTATTTCTAATTCCACCTCTACATTTTGTCTCACATTCTCCTACTCTCGGTGGTTTATTCTTCCATACTTTAGAACATTTTTCTGCATTGGAAACACCAAACATTCTCTGTCCCCCTCCCCCCACCCCCCATTCAGATATCTCTCTTAGGGCCTGCTTCTTCACCTTGCTTCTGATACTGTATGTCCCACTCTTGCATCTTCTCCATTAATTATGTGCTCTGAATATGTCTACTTTAGATTGTAATCAGCTAAATTACCAAAAATTGTTTAGACAAGTACTGTGCACATTGTTCCCCAGTGCAAGTAACAATTATGCAACATCATTCACTTCTATCCAGTAGAGATTTTCAAAAATCCAGTAACTTATTTTTAATTATTTGAATTTTTAAAATCCATAGACATAATTACAGTTTAGATTCAGAAGAATTATTCAGGTACTGGTCTAGCCAAGGGTTCAGTAGAAACATATTATTTACACTATCCTTTTCATCTCCAACAGCTTCTGTGGCTGGTATTCAGTTTTACTGGCTTGATTAATTGACTGGCACTTCTGGCTCAGTCACAGCAGAAAATGACAAACAAAGCTAGCTTCCATACATACGTAGTTTAGCAAATGCTGGGCACAGGAGGCCATAACTGACTGTTGTCTGGCAAAAAATGGCATTCTCCCTGAGATCAAGTGAGTGGCATCTGTTTGTGGAACATCCAGTAAAACAGAGTTATTTCTAGAGCCAGGCAGAACTAGTTGTTTTCCCTCGAAAATTGGTGTAAAAGTCTTGGCAGCTCTTTTCATTTACAGCACAAGATAAAGTTCTGTCCCAACAACTTTTATTTTCCCTTTCCCTTAGATACCCAGTTTTATGCCTACAAAGCAACAACTGATTACAGGTACCAATCCCAATTAAAGTTTCATTAGCAAAGTGATTATATACCTTGCGAAAAATGGCTCTGGAACTTTATCTCTGAAAGGACAAGTTCCTGACACTTGTTCACTGTAGCAGGTAATGAATAAAATAGATACTTGCTTCTGTCCACTTTGAAGTAGTCACAATATTATAAACAAACTGAGGACTTTTAAGGACTTCCCCTCCCTGCCATTTTTATGAATCCTGTCTCTCAATTTGGATATCAACTGCCTCTTAACTAATGACTGAAGATAAGGAAAACTGTGAGATGAGATTCATCAGTGAGCCATTGAATTTATCATTGGCTTAGCAAGACACTATGCTTCTATTAAACAAGAATGGGCATTTATGAATCAATAAAGTGGAGCGGTCTATAGCCAGCGAACCTGCCAATCCATCTCTTTCATACAGAAATCCTGAGTAATCATGACCATATGGACATCTGTCTTCTCCTTTACATAGCGCTACAGTGGAGTTGGCTTATCCTGAGATTTTCAGCATTTGCAATGAACTCTTTAATGAGCAGCAGCAGAGGGATCCTCTGGTTCAACTTGCTAATTAGGAGTACAGCTTCTGGCTAGTGTTAGGTTGAAAATAATTGATTTATATTTCAAAGCTGTACAACATATGTGTTATTACACAAAGATGATTTTCCAAAATTATTCTCAAAATGACATGTAATTGCATAGCAACTCAAATAAGAAGAGATTGTCTGCATATTAGTAATAGGAAGGATAGAGATATGTACTTAGTTTTTTTTCAACCCATACTTATTTATTCCTGGTACATTAATTAAAATGCAAAATGTATTACCTGCCACTGTAGTACTATGCTCCATGGTTTTCCAAAGAAAGAGTTGTCAGTGTGGCCGTTATCTACCTTACCTGCAAATTGAAGCTATGTTTTGTATTGTCTTTACTAGGCTGAATTTTCCTTTTCAAACATCACTGTTAAAAATAGGAATGAAACTATACTTCAGCTGATCATTATTTTTTTGGCACAAAACTTCTGAAATGCACACACACACACACACACACACACACACACACACTTCTCATGTGACCCCATTTTGAAACTTAAATATAATCAGTACCCAAGACAGCAACAAAAATATGCAAAGCATATCAAATATCAACTAGGATTGTGACCCCATCTGCTAGGGATGGGCGAACAGAATGTGGTTCGGATGTTCGGATGTTCGGTCATTGAACCCGAGTTCGGGTTCAATGGTTCGGTTCAGCTGAGTTCGGGTTGGCCGAACTTGGCCGAACAGTCAAAAATAGCACTATTGAAACTGAAACAGAAATGAAACCGAAACCGAAACTTAACCGAAAACTAAACTGAAACTGAATTTTTTTTTCCCTGAAAAGACGTTTTTACTGCCCCCGAACTCATCTGAACTCATCCGAACACAACCGAGCTGTTTGGTAATTCGAGAGTTCCGTTCAGACGTTTGGTTCGGACTTCCAAACAGACCGAGTTCAGTCCGAACTCCGAACATCCGAACCGCGTTCACCCATTCCTACCATCTACAAATGGAGTTCAGAAACCTCTGCATCAAAGCTTCTAACTGTAATCATTTAACTGCCCTGTGATATTCTGTAGAATTGTAGCTATGGCACTTTTATGACCCTGTAGGTAATAGATGTATATTCCCTAAATGAATGTCTGTTTAGCAAAAGATATCCTATTTCTTTGACAATTTTAAGGTGCTTCGTAAGACCTTCCATCTTCACTGCTGAAGAGGAGAATTGGGGAAGCAGGACCAGTAGATCCACAACCTAGGCATGAACTGGGAAGAAGGAAGAAGAAGAAATGGTGCTTCTCATTTTGTCAAAATAGATTTTCCAAAGAGCTGGAAGATTTTCCAATGGACCTGGGAGATTAGCATTCAAATACTGGCTGAGCCTTGAAAGCACAGAGTGGCCTTGGACAAGTCACTGAGTCTGATCCCAAATGTTGCGGATCATGCGCGGAGCTGTATGTGCGCGGAGTCATGTGCAACCCACATGCATTCCTTATTGTGGACAAATGGAGGCCTGTGGATGCCCTGCGCTTGGGTGCACGCATACAGGATCTGCAGGGTTTGGGATCAGGCTCACTGTCTCAGCTGCAATCATCAGTTCCCTGAATCCCCAACTGTAAAATGAGAATAATAATGACCTGTCTCACAGGGTTGTTCCAAGGATGAACTAGATACAGATTGTAAAGCACTTTGAACATTGAAAATGCCCTAAATGGCCTGGGCCCTGCTCACCTGCAGGACTGCCTCAGGCCTTGGGTCATATTGCGGCCCCTGCGGTTGGCCAGGGATGCCCAACTTGAAGTCTCCTGGGTGGCGATGATGGGGAGGGTGTTCTCAGTGGCTGCTCCTAGACTGTGGAATTCCCTCCCGATGGAGGTCCGCCTGGCCCCAGACCTCCCTTCTTTCCGAAGACAGTGTAAGACCTGACTGTTCCACCAGGCCTTTGTAGAAGAAGACGAGTGGGGTGGGTTTGGGGAGGGGTTTTGGTTCTTGCACTTTTAGCATATTTTAAATGAATTTAAAGTTGTAAATTGTATATTTTAATCGTGATTTTATGGAGATTACTTCTGTGTAAGCCACCCCGAGCTGCTCTGTGAGCAAGAGGGAGTGGGATAGAAGAAACTCGAAATAAATAAATAAATAAATAAATAAATTAGGGGTGTGCATCAGGGATGTCATTCATTTCTGTTTTCATGTATAAAAAAGACCTTTATCTTCAAGAAGTTTCGTAAACAAAAATGTTTGTTTTCATTCCCCTCCCCCTTTTTTCATTTTCATATACATTTTTTAAAAACACTGTGCATGTGCAAATGGCCACTGGACCATTCTGTAAATGTCCACTGTATTTCCAAAATGGTGGTGGTGGCATCAGCACCATTTTTGCAAAAGGTAGCCAGTCTGCATATGCACAAAATGGCCATTGTACATATGCAGAATGGCTGCCCTTTTCCAAGATGGATCTGATGCTGCCAGTGCCATTTTCAGAAAGGGCATACATGCACAGAATGGTCCCAGTGGCTATTTTGCATATGCACAGAGTCATATGCAATATTTTTATAATAAAAATGGATGCTTTCTTTCATTATTTTATATCAAAATGGCCTATCAATTCTATATCTTAATTACTAAAATGAATGGGATTTCATTAGCTTTAATAATTAAAAATTTTAATTTTTATTTATTTATTTATTTATTTATTTAATGCACTTTTACCCTGCCCCATCTGTCACGACGCAGCGCCGTGGGGTGACTTGGCGGCGGGGGGTTCAGGTGGCTCGGGGGAGATTGGGAAGACATGGGGGGAAAGGGCGCTCCCCAGCACAGCGCAAGCCCCTCCCACGTACGTGCTGGGCCCCGGCCCCGCAACAGCAGAGCATGCCACAGGCAGCACCCCAAGCCGGTCCCCCCCCCCGCCGATCAGATGCCTCCCAGCTGACGGCTCCGGCCCTGCCCCGACGCAGTGCACGCCTAGCGGCAGAGTGTGCTCGGCGGGGGGCCGGGGCCTCCAGCTAATTACCAGGGCTCCCACCTGGGCTAACCAGGAAGCGTATAAAGAGGCCGGCGGAGCAGCAGAGCCCCACCGGTAATCGTTGAGAGAAGCTGGCCCCTGTTCTTCCTGGTGAAAGTTAAGTCTTGGAATAATTGTTGTAGTGTGGTGTCTGTGTCGTGAGTCCCTGTACCTTGCCTTGCTAACCTTTGTCTCCCTCCTGAAAGTTCTGTGTGATAGAGCCTCCTCCACCCCCTTCCTTAGATACCTTGAATATTCCGTGGGTTGTCATTCCTTGCCTGTGTCCCCCCCTTGTTCCTCCCTTCAGGTTGTGTGTTCCCCAGAGGTTCCCCCCCCGTATCTCCAATCGCTTCTTCCCTTACCCTTCCCACACCTTGCCCCCCCCTCCCCTTGTTTCCCTGGTTCACGAGTCCACCCCTTCCCCCCGCCTCACGTTGGGAATTAGGGCAGTGTGTTGTGGCGAGCAAGTGGTCCCCTCTCATATCTCCTTTTCCCCTGCGGCACATTCTCTCCTCCCCTATGATGATAAGGGTTGCCTCCTAACACTAGAGGAAAGCCCACCCTACAACCTGAGGGGATTACTGACATCCCAGCATGCCAGCGGAGAGACGGCCTTGTGGGTAACCCCTTTCCTGGGTCTAAGGAACCTTCCTCTTGGCAGGGGCCTTCTTGTCCTTTCCCTCCCCCTCCTAACAGAATTACCAGCATTAAAAACTTCCCTCTCCCCCCCCTTCCTTATGGAACCCCAGAACCCTGTCCAGCAGATTCAGGACCTCATGAGGGCAGTGTAGGGACTGACTATGGAGGTCCAGGATCTCAAGCAACAAAACCAGGAGCTCCAAGCTCAGAACCAAATGTTACAAGAGGCTGTGGGGGCGGTCGGAGGGGGTGTCAGGGCATTTCCTCGGGCGACACCACTGGCCCCGCCACAACCCCTGAGCCCCGGGGTCCCTGGTTCCATTCCTTGGGAATCCAAGGCCCCACGCCCCGACCGCTTCTATGGGGATTGACGGGCCTGTCCGGGGTTTCTGGCTCTATGCAACTTGACTTTTCAAATGCAACAATTAACATACAGCACCGATCAGACTAAGGTGGCCTTTATTGTGGGTTTGCTTGGGGGAACCACCTTGGATTGGATTACCCCCCTCCTGGCCACCAATGACCCCCTATTGCGAGACTACGATGGGTTCATGAAGCAGTTCAAGTTTTTGTTTGATTATCCCCGGGACGCTGAGCATGCTATCTTGCACATCAAACAAGGAAAAACCCCACTCCTGGATTATGTCACTCGATTTCTATGCTTGTTGTTTGACTTACAGTAGAGTGATGCCGCCCTGCGAGCCTTGTTTCGACAGGGACTGGCCGAAGAAATCAAGGACCAGTTAGCAGCAGCGGCCATTACCCCCTCCACCTTAGAAGAGTTGGTCACCTTGGTGATCAACATCGACAATCGCCTGGGAGAGAGGCGGAAGGAGAAACAGTGAGACCAGGGTACGGGGGCCTTCATAAGACTGCTCTGAATGCCTATGACCGTTGCGACCGGGCCCCCAGCTGACACGGGCGGTGAGCCCAGGCAGATTGGGGCGATCAGGGGCCCCCTGAGCCCCTCAGAAAAGGAACGTCACCGGCTCCTGCAGTTGTGCTTTTACTGTGGGGCAAACACACAGTTTTCGAGAGAATGCCCGGTGAAATCCAGTCGAGCGTCCGGGTCGGAAAACACCAACAACCGGGAAGTTCTTTATTCCCCTGGAGCACCAGGAAGGTCCAGACGACTTCTAGTTGGCACCTGCATGTCCCCATGATGATACAAGTGGGCCCTTCAGTCTTCAAGGTTGTCCACACCCTTGTCGACTCAGGGGCCTCCGGCACCTTCATGGATCTTGCTTTCGCCTGCCACCAAGGAATCCCCATGCAAGAACGACCCGAAGATGAGTTGATACAAACCATCGACGGGTCCCCCATCTCGTCAGGACCAGTGATCCAGTGCACCCCACCATTACAGTGTGCAATTGGAGGACACCAAGAAGAGTTGTAATTTGATTTAATAACTTTCCCTCTATTCCCAGTGGTATTGGGGTTCCTGTGGCTCGCACTCCACAACCCCTCCATTAATTGGGTGAAGCGGGGGCTCTGGTTTAAGTCTCCCCACTGCCATGAACGATGCATCCACCCCGCGCCTCTGGTCCTGGGAGCTGTTGAGCTCCATTCATGTGATGGTACTTCCAAACTCCCCATGGTATACCAAGACTTGGAATGCATATTTGACAAGCAGGAAGCAGCAGCCCTTCCACCCCATAGGCCCTATGACTGCCCTATAGAACTACTCCCGGACGCCGAGCCACCGTATGGGCACATCTATAAACTGTCACTGGGAGAGACGGAGACCCTCCGTGAGTACATTAAAGACAACCTTTAGAAAGGATTCATCCTACATTCCTCCTCCCCCACTGGGGCACCCCTCTTCTTTGTGCCAAAGAAGGAGGGGGACCTTCGCCCCTGTATCGACTATCGGGGGCTTAACAGCATAACAGTCAAGAACTGATACCCTTTACCACTCATACCTGAGCTCCTAGAGAAATTGAATGGGGCCAAAGTTTTTACCAAACTCGATCTCCAAGGAGTTTATAATCTAGCATGGATCCGAGGGGGAGACGAGTGAAAAACGGCGTTCTGGAAGCGTTTTGACCACTTCGAGTACTTGTTGATGCCTTATGGATTAGTGAATGCTCCAGCTACATTCCAGCACTTCATAAATGACATTTTTCAGGACCTTTTGGATAAGATTTTGGTGGTGTATCTGGATGATATTTTGATTTTCTCCTCCTCCCTGTCAGAACATGTGAAACATGTCCGGACCGTCCTTTCTAGGCTCTGAACTCACCGGTTATATTGCAAATTGGAAAAGTGTCTATTTCATGCCTCAACTGTCCCCTTTTTGGGGTTCCTGGTGTCCGCCACAGGCATTCGGATGGACCCCAGCAAAGTCGCTACCATCCACCAATGACCCGCCCCCTCTTCCGTAAGGTGTTGCAGCGGTTCTTGGGTAGTACCAACTACTACCGCCAATATATTAAAGACTACGCACAAAAGACTACTCCCCTGACCCAGTTGTTGAAGAAAGGAGCCACATATCGTTGGTTGGCCCCGCAGCAACAGGCCTTCGAGCAATTGAAACAAGCATTTATTTCTGCACCCCTGGTTAAACACCCAGAGGTTACCAAGCCTTTTGTCGTGGAAGCGGATGCTTCTGACCGTGCCATAGGGGCCGTCCTAACACAAAACATTGAGGGGAAGAAACAAAGGTTGCCTTGTGCTTACTACTCCTGGCAGTTATCCCTGGCAGAAAGAAATTACACAATCCTGGACAAAGAATTGTTAGCCATCAAGACTGCATTCAAAGTCTGGCGGCATTTTCTCGAAGGAGGTCCTCATCCTATTCTGGTTTTGACCAACCATAAGAATCTAATGTACCTCCAGACTGCCCAGATAACTAATGGCCGACATGCCCTCTGGGCCCTCTTTTTCTCCCAATTTCAATTTAAAATCCAGTACCGACCAGGGTCCGAGAATACCATGGCTGATGCCTTGTCCCACTGTGAGGAAACTATAGACACCCCACCTCCGTGTCCCACGCCGGTCTTACCCCAGGGGTATTTGCAGCCACCCTCCCATCTCTACATGACCTACATGTAGAAGGCCAGCAGACTAAGGAACTTATGTACCATGAGGGGTTAGTAGTAATTCCCCGCAAGTACTGTCCACAAGTTCTGTGGGCTCACCATGACTCCCCGTTGGTGGGACATCCAGGGTATCAACGAACCCTAAGTATGATTTGATGAAACTTTTGGTGGCCGGGAATATGCCAGGACGTGGAGAAGTATGTCCTGGGGTGTTCAGTTTGTGCCCGGACCAAGATTCCTCGCCAACTCCCTGTAGGAATGCTACAACTGACCCCGACTCCGAAGGGCCTGTGGCAAAAGATTGCAGTGGATTTTATTGTCAGGGTCCCTAACTCCAAGCAGCAGACAGCCATCCTAGTCATAATTGACTACTTCACAAAGATGGGGCATTTCATCGCCTGCCCAAGCCTCCCCACCGCAAACGCTACAGCAAGGTATCTACTACGAGACATGGTTCGTCTTCATGGGCTCCCCTACGAGATCACTTCCGACCGGGGGCCTCAATTCACTTCTAAATTCTGGAATGCTCTCTGTACCCTCCTGGTAATCAAGGTGAGGTTGACCACCGCTTACCACCCCCAGGCGAATGGGCAGGTGGAACGAACCAACCAACACATCAAGCAGTACCTACGGTGTTTTTGCAATTACCTACAGGACAATTGGACTGACCACCTGCCCCTCACGAAGTTTACTTATAATAATGGGCTGAATGCCTCCCTAGGAAACTCACCCTTCTTTGTGTCATATGGCTTCCACCCCACTTTAGGGTTACCTACACAACTTCAAACCTCGGTGCCTGCTGCACCTGGTACAGCAGATACAACGGATACAGAAGCAAGCCCAGCAGTACCTGCAGCAGGTCCACCAGCATTATAAAAAAGCAGCCGACAAATATAGGAAGGCCGCACCCACCTTTAAGGTCGGAGATCTGGTGTGGGTGCGGAGGAAGAACTACCCATTTCTTCGTCCGTCACCAAAGCTCGATGATGCCTATATGGGACCCTACCCGATCCACCGATGTTGAAATGAGGTCACCTATATGGTTTGCCTCCGCCCACACCTCAGGATCCATCCCTCCTTTCATGTCTCCCTACTAAAGAAAGCTTCCCCCCCTTTGTACCCTCTCCAGCAGTCTATACCCCCCTCCTGTTCTACTTCAGGGTGTTCCGGAATATGAGGTCCATGCCATCCTGGACTCCTGGTACAGGGGTTTGCACCTCCAGTACTTAATAGATTGGAAGCATTATGGGATCACAGAACGCTCCTGGGAGCCTGCAGCAAATGTCCATGCTCCCCTCCTGGTCCTTGCCTTCCATCGCTGCCACCCCTCCCACCCCGGCCTTTGCACCCTATTGTGGGTCCTGGACGGGGGGGTATTGTCACAGTGCAGCACCGTGGGGTGACTTGGCAGCGGGGGGCTCAGGAGGCTCGGGGGAGATTGGGAAAATACAGGGGGAAAGGGCGCTCCCCAGCACAGCGCAAGCCCGTCCCACATACGTGCCGGGCCCCGGCCCCACAACAGCAGAGAATGCTGCAGGCAGCACCCCAAGCCGGTCCTCCCCGCCAATCAGATGCCTCTCAGCTGACGGCTCCGTCCCCGCCCCGACGCAGTGCACGCCTAGCGGCAGAGTGTGCTCGGGGGGGGGGGGCTCAAGCTAATTTCCAGGGCTCCCACCTGGGCTGACCAGGAAGCATATAAAGAGGCCAGCGGAGCATCAGAGCCCCGCCGGTAATCGTTGAGAGAAGCTGGCCCCTGTTCTTCCTGGTGAAAGTTAAGTCTTGGAATAATTGTTGTAGTGTGGTGTTTGTGTCATGAGTCCCTGTACCTGGCCTTGTTAACTTTGTCTCCCTCCTGAAAGTTCTGTGTGATCGAGCCTCCTCCACCCCCTTCCTTAGATACCTTGAATATTCCATGGGTTGTCATCCCTTGCCTGTGTTCCCCCCCCTTGTTCCTCCCTTCAGGTTGTGTGTTCCCAAGAGGTTCCCCCCCTCCCGTATCTCCAATCCCTTCTTCCCTTCCCCTTCCCACACCTTGCCCCCCCTCCCCCTTGTTTCCCTGGTTCATGAGTCCACCCCTTCCCCCCGCCTCACATTGGGAATTAGGGCAGTGTGTTGTGGCGAGCAAGTGGTCCCCTCCCATATCTCCTTTTCCCCTGCGGCACATTCTCTCCTCCCCTATGATGATAAGGGTTGCCTCCTAACACTAGAGGAAAGCCCACCCTACAACCTGAGGGGATTACTGGCATCCCAGCATGCCAGCGGAGAGACGGCTTTGTGGGTAACCCCTTTCCTGGGTCTAAGGAACCTTCCTCTTGGCAGGGGCCTTCTTGTTCTTTCCCTCCCACTCCTAACACCATCCTGCCTCCAGCAGCTCAGGGCAGCTTACATGAGTCAGATAAATACAATAAAACAGCAATAAAGCACCATAAAAAAGCCAAAGAGCATAAAAAAAATCCGTACAATAAAAGCAGGCAGAAGTGTGCAAAAATATATGAGAAACCCACCCACCCCTAAACCATCACCTCCACCAAATGCCTGGCGATATAGCCACATCTTGCATCGATGCTGAAAAATGAGGAGTTTCAGGCTGAGATGATCACCCACCAGCAGCGAGTTCCACAGCGCTGCCGCAGCTGTCGAGAACACCCGCCTGTTGGTCCCCACCCACCAATACCATAGAACCTCTAGGAGGGCACCCCCTGATGACCACTGGACCTACCCCAGAGTTCAGTAAGTGAGGTGATCACTCAAATAGCTAGGGCACAGGCCATTTAGGGCTTTATAGGTCAAAACCAGCACCTTCAATAGGACCCAGAATACTATAGGCAGCCAGAGCAGAGCTCAGAGCACAGGTCTAATGTATTCCTGGCAACCTGTCCCCATAAGCAGATGGGCTGCCACATTCTGCATCTGCGGACCATCACCATAGACAGCCCCACAAAGAAGGCATTACAGTAATCCAGCCTCAAGCTGACAAATATATGGATGATTGTGGCGAGATCGGAATTTGAGACATACGGGTCTCATCAGAATTAATGGGTGAAAAGTATTAACTGCCACAGCTGACACCTGGACATCTAGATACAACTATGAGTCCAGGAGTACCCCCTGGCTCCACACATGAGATGCCAACATGGGGTGGACCCTGTCAATGACGGGAGACCCACCCACCCAGATCACCAACCCTACCAATGAGCATCACCTCTGTCTTGTCAGGATTCAGCTTCAATTGGCTAGTCCTCATCCAGTCTCCCACAGCAGCCAAATACTGGGAAAGCACCAAGACTGCAGGGCCTGGGTCAGATGAAAAAGAGAGGTACAGCAGAGTATCACCAGCATATTGATGACATCGTACCCCACAACTACGCACAACCTCCCCCAACGGTTGCATATACATTGAACCAGAGGGGGGACAGAAGGGAACCCTGCAGGACCTCACAAGGAAGACACCTGGGGAAGGAAAAACACTCCCCAAGGACTACCCATTGAGATCTATCTGCTAGGAAAGAATGGAACCACTGAAAAACTATACCGTTCAACCCAGCAAGGTCCCACAGGTTGGTCACCATCACCAACATCTCATGGTTCACTTTGTCAAAAGCCGCCAAAAGATCAAGTAGAACTAGCAGGGTCAAATGTCCCTTATCTAGCTCCACTTTTAGGTCATCAACCAAGGTCACAAGTGCAGTCTCAGTGTCATATGCCTGACTGGAAGCCTGACTTTGAGGGGTTCAGGAAACTGATGCCATCTAGATGAGCCTGCAACTGACAGACCACCACTTGTTCAATAACCTTCCCTAAAGAGGGGAGGTTAGAGACAGGCTGATAGCTCACCAGGGAATCAATGTCAAGAGATGATTTGTTGAGAAGAGACTGGGCCACTGCCTGCTTAAGTGAATCTGGCAGTTTATCCTCCTCAAGGGAGGGATTGATAACCCCAGTCAGCAATGACTCCACCATTTCCATGCTGACCTTAACCATCCAGGATAGGCATGGATCTACTTCACATGTCATGGCCCTAACAGATCCCAGTACATCCCTGACTTCAGCAGACATCTGTGTCACCAATTGAAATTGATCCCATAAACACTGACCAGACAGGGCATTCCTAACCTCTGTCCTTGAAGAGGTGGAGTAAAAGTTGTATTAAATGCAAGCGTTTTTGTCCATGAAGTATGCTATAAACATGTCACAGTGGGACCCAGAAGATTCCATGTCCAGGTGGAGACAGGCTGTACTGACAAATCCCCTCACCAGTTGGAAAAGTTCCACCAGAAGTGACTTCATAGACTCTATGATGGCAGCAAAGAAACTTTCATTTCCTGTCCACACAGCCACAAAGACAACCTATTCCACAATCTTCAGAACGAGAACAGTGCCACTGCTGGTCCAACCGCCTCCCCTCACACTTCAGTCTCCTGAGGGCATCCGTAAACCATGGAGACATGTGGTGCCAAAACGCTGGGACCAGACACCTGGGGGCCACCTGATCAATAGTCCCAGACAACCAGTCATTCCAGAAGGTTACAAGGCCATTGATAGAGCGGTCAGCAAAGTCTGTGGGTAATTCTCCTACAGCTGTCTGGAACCCAGAGGGTTCCATTAGCCTGCAAGGGCAGACTATCCTATTTAGTTCCTCACCCCTATGGTCAGGTAGGCATGATGGAAGAAGAGCCTGCAGGAGGTAATGGTCTGACCATGACATGGGTGAACTAGCACCCCTAACCATCGGGGCCCCTGCCTCAAGATTGGTGCAGAACAACAGGTCCAGAGTATACCCCCCCCCCCATGCGTTGGGCTTGCCAACCACCACCTGGGACAGGCCCATGTTTGCCATGGTGACCATGAACTCCAGCTGCACACCATGCAACCTAGACTTGGCGTGGATATTGAAGTCCCCCATGACAATAAGCCTTGGAGACTGCAAGACCAACCTCAAGACCAGGACAGTTAGAACAGTTAGGGATGCTGCTGGGCAGTAGGGTGCATGGTACACCAGCAGAATTTCCACTGTATCCTAGGCCAAATCAACCATGAGATGGAGGCCCTCTATCCTGGACTCAGTCTTCACCGAAAACCTCCTGACAGGAAACCTCTTGCAAAAAACAATGGCTATGACACCCCACCCCACCCCTCCAGCCTAGGCTGATGCTGAACAGAGTACTGGGATTGAATCGGTCACCTATCTTACCTACTCACCTCTCCCCTGCTCCTCAAAATGCATCCACCCCTTTTCCCTGGCAGCCCCCCATGCCTGGGATTCCCTCTCTGAACACATTCACTCAGCTTCCTCTCTCCAAATCTTCAAATCCCTCCTCAAAATCCACCTCTTCCATCAAGCCTTCCCTGACTCCTCATTCCCCTCTCCGCTTGCTGACTTATCCTGAATCTTTGTATCTTGTGTAACATTAAATGCATAACTACACCTTTGTAACCAAGTCAAGCACGTGCACCTGAGACCTCATGGGTTTGTGTATGTATCCTTGTCTCTTCCTCTGTCCCCCACCCCGATTTTGTCTCCCCCACCCCCATGTCTCTCTTAGATTGTAAGTCTGCCAGGGCAAGGACCGTTTCTCTTTCTTACAATTGTAAAGTGCAAGGTACATTGCTGGTGTATATAAATGCTGAATAATAATAATAATAATAATAATAATAATAATAATAATAATAATAATAATAAATCATCCACAACTGGTTGCCCTCATTGCCCCAAACACCTGCCTCACATTGGTGGACAATGCCAATTGAAACTGATTCAAATAAACAGGCCTAGACTGAGCTTCCATAACTCCAAATTCTGACTCTGCAGTGAAAATTGTAGCATCTAATTCATGGTGAATAAGAGTGATTTTGTCAGCAAAGTAACTCATGAACTGTCACAGCAGGAAATAGATGGATTAATCAGAACAAGACTTTGCAGATGCTATGATAGTGGAGCAGAAAGCTTTCTTTGTTGCCATCACAGCCACAGCATAGTCCTTGGAAAATGACCTGAGGTTGGCTTCAGCTTAAGTCGAGCACCACCAGCATTCTAACTTCCTACCCTTCCACTTCATCCACCTCAGGTCATCAGTAAACCAAGGGGACCTTGCTGGCAAAGTGGTGGTAGTAGATACCTGGGTGCAACCGAATCAGTTGCCATGGTCAAGATGTCATTCCACAAAGCAACCAGGTTATCAACAGAGCAACCATCAAGGTCAGCGGGTATAACCCCCAGAAAATTCTGAAAAGGAATTGAATCCATCAGTCTGTGGGGACAGACCAACCTAACCAGTCCACCACCCTGATGGTCCACCTCCTGATAGGAGGGCCGGGATCCGAGCCTTCAGGAGGAAATGATACGACCATGACAATGGTGTTGTAACAATATCCCCAATAATCAGAACCCCTGTCTCCAGGCTGGTGCAAAACAGGAAATTCAATGTATGTCCCACCTCATGAGTAAGGCCTAATATTATTTGGGATAGGCCCATGATTGTCATGGAGGCTCTGCCTCTAAAAGGCCAGTCTTGACATGTATGTTGAAATCATCCAAGACAATAAGCCTGGGTGATTTCAACACCATCTCCGAGACCAGCTCGGCTAGAGCATAGGGGTGTGCAATTAATTTTTGTTATTATGATAATAAAAATGAAAATTTTCATTTTCTTTTACTTTATTTGAATAACAAAAATGACAAATAGTAATATGAAAACAAATTTTTGTTTTTGAAATAATGGGAAAAACTGAAAAATGTATTTCTGGCTATAACGTGTTTGTTTCTTATTCAATTCTGATGAAACTGGGGAACCTTGTACCCCCAAAGGAGGGTGTACCCACTTTTTGAAAGATTGGATAAAAGGATCCAATTTTATAAGCAATTTTATGTTGTGATTTTAGGAAATGTAGGGATGTGCTAACAGATTGCAGTTCGGTCGTTCGGTTCGGGAGCTGAGTTTGGGTTCAGTCGTTGGGTCCGGGGACCGAGTTCGGGTTCAGTCATTCAGTTCGGTGGCGTTTAGTTCGGTTCGGCCATTCAGACATCGGTTTTGGTCTAGGTCTAGGTATCGCGTGGTTGGTCCCGTGATCGCGTCAGAAACTAGAAACCGGAAATTCTTGTGTGTGAGGAGCTTGTGTGGAGAGACAGCCTGTGTGGAGTGGCTGTGTTGTTTTGGTTGGTTGTGGCTGGTGACTTGGTGGGTGCATTTTTGTTTGGCTGTGTGGGACTTTGAAAAAAAAATGAAGATGGTGAAGCTGAACAGGGGGGATTGGAGGAAGGCCAAAGTGGCGGAGCCAGTGGAGGAGGTTGCTGAGGTTGCACCTGGACCTTCAGTGGTGGAGGTTGGCTCCTCATCAGAGGAGCAAGAGCCAGGCACAGGAGGTGCTGTCAGGTTTGTAAACTTTTTTTTTTACTTTGAGGACAAGAAGAATACTATCCTTTAGAGCGAGCTCACTGGCATGCGGGTGGGTGCGTGAGTGATGGGATGCAGGCACAAACATTGGGCATCAGAGGGTGGCAGCAGATGTCTGCCACAGAGAGAGAGCATGTGGGGGTCTCTTCCAGCAGACAGGCATGAGCCAAAGGAAGCAATCACCCAAACACGTGCCAGCCCATCCTTAGCAAGGGTCTCCCATTGCCATCCCTAGCACCCCAAGAAGGGCAGGATTTGCACATGCCAGCCAGGGTCTCGCCATTGCCATCCCTAGCACCCAACTAAGGGCATTATTTGCATGTGCCAGCAAGGGTCTCCAGTGCTAGCACCGGAAGAAGGGCAGGATTTTCACGTGCCAGCAAGGGTCTCTCCATTTGCCATCCCTAGCATACTATCCCAAGGAGGGAGGACTAGAGGCATCATCATAAATGCATGATATTATTTACTTAGGTGTTGTTTATGTGTTCCTGTTTCAGAGAGGGTGATGATGCCGCCCCCCCGCTGGTGCCCGCCGGACCACCAGAACCTCATCGAGGTGGAGATTGCCACTGCCAGACAGCGGGTGCATGAGGTCCGATGTCTGATGGTGTTTTAAAAAGCAGGATGGATTCAACGTTCTGCAAGGTAAGGCATGGGGGCTGGAACAAAAGGGAATGGATTGCCCTATGACCTGTTAGGAAGTCCCCTGCAGAGAGAGATTGGCCCACTTGTGGAGACAGAATGCAGGCAGGGCTTGACACAGTATAGCACTTCTTATGTTCCTTTCTATCTTTTATGTTCTTTAGATATGTGGAAAAACATTTTAAAGGGCCAGCCAGGGGACCACATCAGGGCACATCGCCCATATTGAAAAACTCCATGGGGAGATGGTGACTAGGCGGCACGACTCTGGCATGGCCGTGGTGGAGCATATTGCCAGAAGAAGGGGGGGAAGGCAACCCAAAAAGGCCACCATCAAAGCCCTTCCCCCTACTCCAGCTCCGCTGAGGAGTTCACCTAGGAGGAGTCTGCAGCGGCAAGAGACTTTCGGGCCAAAGTGGAGAAACCCACCCAGGACTTCCTGGATGGGGTATGGCTACAAGCCTTAAATAGGGAGAACTGGCTGGTGGTCAAGTTCTAGGAGGTCGAGGTGGAGAAAAAGAAGGTGGGGGGCATAATCCCAGTTCGTCTCCGCTGAGATGGATGACCTGGAACTCTACTGCCAGTCGGTCTCCAGGTGGCATGCAACTGTGGAAGGGGCCGTGGACTTTGCTTTGGCCCATGGTTTCCAAATGTCGGAGCATGGAGTTCCCACGCCTCGTCCCCGTGTGCCCCTTTTGCCATTCCCCCAAGTTCCGGGGGACAAAGACAAGATAAGTTCCCATTCTAGTTTAAAATTTTTGGTTTTGGTTTTATAATGTTGTTGTTGTTGTTTGAAACGTTTTGATAAATGTTATATTTATTGTTACGAGTTTGTTTGACCTTTCCAATCTTTAATCCCTCTGTGCTGAAGTTCTGGTAGGTGGCAGAATCTCATACAGTTTGTCAATCCCTACCAGCAGCACCTGGCACCACATGTATAAGTTATTAACCCAAAGATGTGCCAGCAGCAGGGACTCAACTGGCAGACAGCCCCACAGGAGGCGCAAGGCTTGTGTCTGTGTGGGTGTGCCAGAGAGAACGAGAGAGAGGCTTCTTGGCAGCGGGCAACAGGTGGCAGGTGCTGGTGGTCAGAGGAGCTTTTTTTCAGCAGCTAGCCTCAGCGGGCATCCATGGGTGGGTGCAGAGGAGTAGGCGGGGGGGGGGCAGGCTGGCGTGCGGGCACCAGGCTTCTGGATTCAGTGGAATGGAATGACAGCCCCCAGTAACTGGAATGATGGTCCCAGAATCTTGTTGATGCTTCCTGGGATGGGCGGGCATGACTGATTCAGGTACAGCCTATGGGAGTTGAATGATGTCCCTAAAATTAGTGCATGGTTGGGAAGACTTCATTCAGATAGCAGGTACAGGAACTCACACAGGCAGGCAGGCACATATAATATGCTGTGTATTATTATTTTTTCCATCTCATTCTGGTAGGTTTGCTTCTGGATGTGGGCACAGATGAGAGCTCTCACTGGTTCTGGCAGGTGGCAGGCAGCTTGAGCTGGATACTAGGGATGGGCGAACAGATCGCGGTTTGGGTTCGGCCGTTCGGTTCAGCTGCGTTCGGTTCGTCCGTTCGGTTCGTCCATTTGGTTCGGCTGCGTTCGGTTCTTCCGTTCAGTTCGGCAGTTCGGTTAGTTCGCCGGGTTCAGCCGTTCGGTTCAGTCGTTCGGCCATTCGGTTCGGCCGTTTGGGAAATGTTATGGGTGTTTCTTTGTTTTTTATATGGTTTTTTTGTTTTTTATTGGGTTTTATATGGTTTTCTTTTGTTTTTTATTTGGTTTTTTGTTTTTATATGGGCTTTTTTAATTTATTTATTTTATCTAATATTATATCTATCTATCTACACTAAATCTAACTGCTATTAACTATTCTAAATGCTATGAACTAAATGGATTATCTATGGATCGCGTTCGGGTGAGTTCGGGTGGCAAAAAAAGGTTCACTGTAAGGTGACAGGGAGGGGTAGTACTAGTCACTGAGGAGCAGACTTCCAGGCACCAGGGGTGGAGAGGCTTGCAAGAAATGAAACTATCTGCCTCCCC
>QEPC01001999.1:326144-378418 GCA_003113815.1 Sphenodon punctatus | reverse complement strand
CTGCTAGAAGCAGCAGTTGGTGCAGGACGCTTGCCCACTGAAGGAGGCGGGCGACTGGCCGCTGCAGTTGGGAACACGCTGGCATCCACTTCCCCTGCCTTCCCGCTTAGCAACAGAGTGCTGTGGCATTTCAGGTGCCTTGCCATTGCAGTTGTCCCAAGGTTGGCGAGCACCTGCCCACGCTTCACCAGCTTATTGCACACAGTGCACTGCACCTTCCTGGGATCATCCACCCGCACCAGCTTGAAATGTGCCCAGATAGAGGATTTTTTCCCCCTCCCGCCTTCTGGCCCACCCCGGGTGATACACTGCTGCTTCCAGAGCTGCTGGGAGGGGCAGAACTTGGTGGTGACACAGCTCTGAGAGGAGGGACAGCCTGAGTCATTGCCTCAGCTCCATACATCTCCTCTGCAGGACTAGTGTCTTCTTCTGCCACACTGTCCTCAATCACTGTGATGTCCCATGAAGGGGAGTACTGGGTACTGGGACCCTGAGGCCTGACTGCCCACCATGCTAGTGCCACTGTCCTTCCTGTGCTCCTAGAGCTGCTACTGCTGCTGCTGCTGCTCCTCCTCTCCCTACTACCATTGTCCAGGGATGGGCCCTGCCTTTAGCATCCAGGGTGGGATCCACCAGCCCTAGACTGCTGGGGATCACCTCAATAGGTGGCCCTGGAGGAACATTGGAAGCAGCACCTGCTCCTGCAGAAGCAGAGACAGCCACAGCCTCATGTCCTGCAGGCCTTCCAGTGACCTGCATGGCACTGGAGGACGCTGGCAGGAGGCACCACCGAAATACCCCCAGACTAGTTCCACTGCTGCTTGGAGCCTCTGAACCCTGTCTCCCAAAATCCTGCCTGCGAAGCTTGGGCGTGGTGATGGGCTGTGGCTGCTGCTGCTGCCACTCCGCTGGCACGGTCCCTACCCCTACCACCTCTACCATGTGACCCATTTCCCGCCTTATGGGCAGCAGACTGGCCTCTCCTACTTCCCTTCTCCATGTCTTCCAACCAAAATGCACACAAATATTTTATATTTGGAGTATATATGGAGGGGGAAGAAAGAACACAGGGAGGGGTAAAAAATAAATATAATGCCTAAATCTATCTAATATAATCTAAATAAATGATAATATGGAGGTAAATGGGTTGAATGGGTGAAATAGGATGAGAATGGCAATGGATTGGGGAGCTGGGAGGTACACAAAACTGCTGGGAGAGGGTGCCTTCTGAAAACGCCTGCTGTCAGGAACAGTGACTAGCTCAGAAGGTGTTGGAAGGGGGGAGAGCAATGAGTTTTGTTACTTGCTGTGTCTGCCTCACTGCAAGCCCCATTGGCTCCATGCAGCCTAGCTTGTGGCCAATCGCAGCCTGGAAAGCCAGTGGTCTGAAAAGAAAATGGATGGTGATTGGGAAGGCTGGCTGCTACTCCAAGCCTCTCCACTCCTGGTGCCTGGAAGTCTGATCCTCAGCTGACTCCTCCTCCCTGTCACGTTTTGCCTTCCAGTGACATGTTTTTGCCACCCGAACTCATCCGAACTTGATCCGAACTGACCTAACAATTTGGTCATTTCAGAGTTCAGTATCAGGTTCAGTTTGGTCAGTTCTGATTCGAACTGGCCGAGTTCGGGCCGAATGCCAAACTTCCGAACCGCGTTCACACATCCCTAAGGAAAAGCTCCAATGCACATTTCTGGTTACAGCTTCTTTATCTTCCATTCAATTTTCATGAAACCTGAGAATATTATGGTGCTCCACAAGGTCACCATTCTTGCCAAATTTCAGAAGGATTGGATAAAACATCCTGATGTCATAAGCCATTAACTTGAAAATGCATTTCCAGCTGTAACATTTTTACACCCAACCTGTTTACAAGACATTTGGAAGGAATGTATCCCAAACCTTCTCTGTCATCTCTGCAAAATTACAGAACAATTTGATAAAGGGCCTCAATTGTATGAGCAATTGAAATTGTCCCCTTGAAGACCATTCTTCAGATAAATAGCAGTACAAGCAGTGTCAGTCAGAGGCAGGCACCTGGCATGGCAGGGGGACGGAGGCTATAGGAGGGAGGATGGGGAGCAACGAACAGACTGACAGACATATTCACTGGCCAAGGCAATTACTGCATGCTTCCAGATTTACAGGACCAATCGGTAGTGACTTTGAGGTGGGCATAAGAGGCGGGCATAGAAGGGACATAACTGGGACTTTGGAGATAGCTTCCAGACAATTGACATGGTTTATACATCCAAGCTGGCCAATTATCATCACAATCACATCCTGCAGAACGGTGACAGAGGACATATGAGAATCTCTATTGGCTCTTTCCTAAACAGATGCTTCTGACTTCATGGTAACAAATGGGGGAGAAATGTTGGCATGGTCACAGCACAGAATGAGGATATTTGGTTGACATTTCTGCTGGCCAATTGGCATCATAAACAGATCTTATATCAAAGTGACACGTAAGAGAATTCCTGGCATAAACTCATTCTCTGCAAAAGCTGTTCAGGCTTATAAAATTCGGACCCTTTATCACATCTTTCCAGTATTTGGCAGAGATGATCCTGAATGTGTGAAATACAACTCTGCCAAATTCCATGTACTCTGGGTGGACTAAAAAGATGTTACAATGATACATACATTTATTATAAGTTAATTGCTTATACCACCAGAACCCTTATTCAATCCTTCTGAAAGTTGTTATAGATAGTAAACCAATGGAGGGGTATAAATGTGCCAAGTTTCATCCACACTAGATGGGATACAAAGAAGTTACAGCCAGGAATGTATACGAAGAACTTGGCAAAATAACATAATTTAACTGCTTATAAAACCAGATTTCTTTTATCCCATCTTTCTGTAATTTGGTACACTTAATTTCTTCCATTGGAGGTATAATAAATCCAAGTTTCATCCACATATATTGGGGGGGGGGGAGTTACAGCCGAAGATGTGTTTCCCATTGAAACCAATGGAAATTGAAAACGAAAGCAAAAATGAAAACAAAATTTTGATATTTACAAAAGCAAAAACGAACAATTTAAATAAATAAGATGGAAAATGAAAAAAAATGACATGGGTTTCTGGTGCATACCTCTACTAGAGCAGTCAGGGAATCAACTGTGCAGTGGGTGATCGGTACACCAAGAAGATGCCCAACTTGTCCCTGGCCAAATCCAGAAGAAGGTGGACACACTACATTTCAGATGAGTTAGGCACTAGTTACCTCCAAAACGCCGAAGTGTCTTTAAAGACTACTCCCCCTGCCACCATCACCCAAGCCTTGGCTGATGCTGCACTACCCAGTCAGAACTATTTCGGACAATACTGGCCCAGATGCTTCATCCAGACATGTCTCCATAATACATATGATGTTGGTGGTCTCATCCCAAATCAAATTGTGGATGACAGGTAATTTATTAGCCACCAACCTCACATTAAGCAGCATCATTGTCAGATCAGGGGTCCCACTAGCTTCAACTCTCAGATATCCCGAGACAAGGGGGGAATGGGAAATTGGAACTGACACCAGGTGTCTCTCCTGAAACTCCTCATGGTCTAACACCCCCTGTCATACCTTCCCATGCCCAACATGACCCCAATAGTTGCCCCTCCCTCCTCCCCCCACCTCCAGGAAAGGCTCCCCTCCCTGGCTCCTGATTTAACAATTCTCCCTTCCCAAAGATGACAGCACTCAAGAGGTCCATAAGGGCCTAGGTAGTCAGAAAAGGGATCCTGAGCCCACATCCCCAGAAGTGGTCAGGCAAGGAAACCCCTCCCTTCTCCCTCCCCAACCAATACCCTGTAGCCAACCCTTTCCCCCCATACCGAATCCCCCCTCTCACTGGGGGCCGTGGCACTCCTTCTCCCCTCTCCACTCCTGCTCATTCCTTCTCCCCAGTACCCAACTCACCCCTCTCTAACCATTCTATAACCCAGTCTTCTTGTGCCATATCCCCCCACAAGGGGGTCATTGGACAATCCTCCCACCACCCCACATGCCTGTACCCCCTCTCATTGGGGTGCCATGGCACCTCCTCCTATACCCCACAACAAACTCCCCTATTACCCACCCCCATGCATGACTCCCTCCTCTCAATAGGGGGCTCAGGCATAACACACTTCCTCCCTGCCCCCCCTCACTGGGGGGTGGGTGGGACAGTACCACACTCTTCCTTCCCCTCAAAAATTCTCTCCCATCCCACATCCTCTAAAAGCCATTAAAACCACATAACAAAAAACCCTCTAGTCCCACATGTCCTGTAAATGGCTCTGAAAACAGGCACTGCCTTTGGCAGTACCTTCAGCAACTGCTGTAGGCCCCCCAGCTTCTTATACTGGAGGGAGGGGGACGAAGGCAGGAACAGTCCAGTAGGTGTTTCTCAAAATCTACTCTCCCTCAACATGCCAACCAGAAGAGCTGATTATTATTAATTATTATTATTAAGGCTAAGATTCTGTCACAGTATTTTTTCTAAAAAGCCATGACTAGGTCATGGTAGACATTTTATCATCTATTTTACCCTTCTCTGCCCCTGTCTGGAATCTCACGAGCCCTATGACAATTGGTTACTATTCATCTGTTTTTGTAACATTTCTTACAAAAACAAATGAGATTCCATTCCCTCTGAACCTGCTCTACCTTGTTAATGTCCTTTTTAAAATGACACATCCAGAACTGGACACAGTACTCCAAATGAGGGCTGAGAGGGCTGAATAAAGTAGGTTTATTACATCCTCTGACTTACAAACCAAGCTTCTGTTAATGCATTAGCCTTTTTGCAGCCACATCAGACTACTGTCTTGTATTCAGTTTGTGATTAACCAAAATCCGTAAATCCTTTTTCATGTGTGCTACTGTCAATCCAGGTATTCGCTCCAGTATTCCCTCCCCCTTCCATCTTATCCACATTTATTTTAATGGATTTTGATTCAGGATCAATTTTTTGTGTGAATTGCAAGACAATGTGGGAGTCTGTTTCAGGTGTAGCATTAAATAGCTAATTTAATGCTAAATTCATTTTTATATTGCCAAAATAAAATACCAGATACCAAAATATCAAAGTAAACAAAATACCATACAGGAGTACCAAATAAATCAAGGAACCAAAATACAAACACAAAGTAACCAAAATGAATATGTGGAAATGTAAATGAAGCAGTACTACGGGAGTGTAGCTAGGTGTGAATGGGCCCTGGTGTAGAGTATGGAATGGGTAGGGATGTGTGAACCCCCGGGGGTTCGGCCCATTCCGGGTTCGGCCAAACCAAAATACAAACACAAAGTAACCAAAATGAATATGTGGAAATGTAAATGAAGCAGTACTACGGGAGTGTAGCTAGGTGTGAATGGGCCCTGGTGTAGAGTATGGAATGGGTAGGGATGTGTGAACCCCCGGGGGTTCGGCCCATTCCGAGCCGAACCCATTCAGGAGGAGCCGAACTTGTTTCAGTGGGAGGGGGGCAGTTTTCCCTCCCCCCTCGACTGTGCGAGTGGAAGGGGCACTGGGGAGCACCTCCCCCCCTGCTGAGCCTGGGATTTTTTTTAACCCCCCCACCCCAGGGATCGCCCTACCTGGTGGTGCCCTGGTTCTGATCCTAGGTGCTCTGCCCCCCCACCCAGCCTGGGATTTTTTTTAACCCCCCCCCCACGCTAGGGATCACCCTACCTGGTGGTGCCGGGGTTCTGGCCCTGGGTCTGGTGGTGGCAGCAGCGGCAGAGGCAGCAGCAGAGGCAGCGGCAGGAGCGGCGGCGGCAGTCCACTATTTTATAGGCAGGTGGGGCTCCTGGGCCCCAGTGCAGTTGCACCTGCTACACTATGCCCTGAAGCAGAAAGTGAATACCACTTTGTACTTGCTTTGTTTCAATGGATATGAATTAAGGCTGAAATGAGATTTCACCCAAAAGGGAAATCTCATTGAAATCCCAGTTTCCAATAACATCTCGGTCGAATTGAGAACCACTTGGTATTCAGTAATGTCCTGACCAACAGTACTTTTCTTGATTTACTGACTTTCCACTTACCAGGATCTCATTCTGCTTTGCCTTTTATGACTTTGCTATTCATTTCAATTTCCAAATGGTAATACCAATGCAATACTGCATTTCCTGAATTCCATCTCCCCTGGTACTTTCTTGTCACTCATTGGCTGGTACACAGATTTCTTTACTAATCTGAAATCCAGCTGCAGTTTGGTTAAAGCAAAGGGAACAACATAGAACAATTATTCTGACTGAAGGCACTGGCGTGGATGTTAAGGAGCACTGAGGGAGGTTAAAATGTGGAAACAATAGTTGGAAATAAAATGGTACCCTCAGAAGTGTGGCAAGCAGTAAGTGAATGGTACATGGTATATGGAAAGTCAGTAGGTAGGGATGGTATCTCACAGTATTGCAAGAATCAAGTATTGGAAAATGGTCCAGAAATCGATCCCAGTTGGCAAAATCGATCCCAGTTGGCAATATGGCAAAATTTCCTGTGCACAGGCTTGCAAAGGGGCTATGGCACTTCATAAGATGCTTCCCTGGCAATGGGAGAGGGGGACCTGCATCCTCCAACTCTTGTTGCCAGGGCAGCACCTCATGAAGTGCCTGAGCACTTTGCAGCATAATGCAGCATAGTGTGCTTGCAAAGTAAATTGGGGTGAGGGGGAGCAAGGAGACCTTGTATGACCTGCATGCACCCCTAATATGGCTAATATTCCTAGGGAACCCAAAATGAAGGTGTGTGCAGGACCCATGTGCACCCCTGATATGGGTCTCCTGGAAACTGGAGACCCATTACAGGAGTGCTCGAGAGGCCTCCTTGCTCCCCCCACACTCGGAAAAAGTCAGATGGAGAAGTGCCACCTCAACTGAGTATCACATGGGCCAGGGAGGAGCAAGGAGTAGTAAGCAGCAACTGGACCAGAGGAGCAGCAGCCCGGTGATGAGGTGAGTCAGACTAGGGAGCCATGGGTGCCTGGATCGGCACTCTGGGACATTCAGGGGCATCCCTGGATGCCTCAGTAATACCTGCATTTTCAGGTACCAGGCACCTGATGGAGAGTCAGATACCCTGTTGGGTGCCCACTGGGAGTGCCTAAAAATGTGTGTATTACTCAGAAATGTTTTAGCTGCTGCAGTTCTACCCAAGACCACGGAAGAACTGATACCAGGTTTCCTGAGTCTGAGGCCAATATCTTATCCATGAAACCATCCTTTTGTTCCTTGGTGCTTTGTATTGTACAGAGGACACAACATTCAATTTTCCCTGTCATCAGAACAGCTGATCTATTTACAGTACAGAACAGTATAAATCACACTCAATTTGTCTTCTGTCTAGATTTCAGCTGGAGCTGAAAAGTATAAGAAGTTTTAAAAAATATATTGGAAGTAAATTAAATACCTTGGTCTGTGAAGGACTGCGAATGATCTAATAACCTCAAACAAAGTTGTACTTTACTGGATTTGGAAATTGAGTCTTAGAGAAAATTAAGTTAAAGGATCAATAGAAATGGATTATTTTAGACAGAAAACATAGATTTATGCTCGTTCTCACACTATGTACTGGAATGTTCATTATCTAGTTTTGGCTGGATTTTTAACAAAGTATTTGGTGTTTGTTTATGCAGAAAGAGGTAGCACTGCCATAATTGGGGAACCTGATTCTCCTGACTTGTATTAATCCTTCCAAATAATCATTCAAGATCACATTTCTACAAGCAGAAAAACTGAGATCTATGAAACCAGTGGGGCATTCCATATGAATTTTGCTCTTAGTTCATAGCAGGTTATTAATTTATTGATTTATATAGTGCTAGCGGTGTACCTGGCACTGTACAGTCAGTAGTTATAGACAAGTCCCTACCCCAAAGGGTTTACAATTAGGGATGGGCGAACGTGGTTTGGAAGTTCAGAGTTCGGACCAAACTCGACCAGTTCGGTCGACCGAACCGAACTTCCGAACCGAACTCGATTTTTGAACTGAACCGAACCGAATTTCTGAACTTGGCTCTGTTCACCCATCCCTAAAAGATAATATTCCATTTAGTTCAATGGGGTCTGAATTTCCGAACTTTGTTCAGAAGTTTGGAATTTGGACCGAACTCGAATAGTTTGGTCGACCAAACTGAACTTCCGAACCGAACCGAATTTCTGAACTCAGTTCTGTTCATCCATTCCTAATTATAATCTAAGACAGACAAGGACAGGAGGGACAAGGGAGAGGTGAACACCAGGAGAAACAAGGATACATTCATGATGTTGAGAAAATACAGGTGCATGTGCTTAACTTAGTTAAAGGGACAAGATTCTAAGTTAGGGAGAGATGTGGATGGAATTTCACTCATGACAAATCTTTTGACTCATGACCAGGAAAAGCCTGATGGAAGAGGTAGGTTTTCAGCAGGGATTTGAAAGTTGGGAGGGAGGGAACAGAACAAATGTATCCAGGGAGGGAGTTCTAAGCATGGGGACAGCAAAAGAGAATGGGTGAAGACATTTAGAGGAGTAGGGGAGTCACAAGTAATCAAGGGTGGGGGCAAAGGAGGAGCAAAACTTCTGGGAAGGAATGTGGTGGGATACATGAGTGGAGAGATATTTGGGGGCAAGGTCATGAAGAGCCTTAAAAGTGAAGATCAGGAGCTTGTGACAAGAGACAAAAAGTGGGAATTTGTTTTCCAAAAGTTAGTCTCATAGGCACAGGATGAATAGCAGAAAATATTTATTTAACTAAAAAATATTTAATCAATAATTCTGCCAAAATTAGAAATCTAGTAGTTGTAAGATAAATATACATTTTATGACTGGGCACCATCTGGCACATAATGGGCATTTTTACATGCACCTGATTTCTCCCAGACTGCAAAGTCTGGGTTCGGTACACTCACCCATGGGGAGTTTAGGCATTCCTTCCCCTCCCAGAAGTTGCCTAGGCATCATTGTAAACATCAGCACCCGGCAACTTCCACATGTGTCCTGACCCAAACTTGTAAGTCCCCGGTAGAAGAGAACTTACAAGTCCAGGTCACGAAACATGTGGAAGTCGCTGGGTGCTGCTGTTTAGGAATGGGCGAACAGAACATGGTTCGGATGTTCGGATGTTCGGTCGTTCGGTTCGAAACCCGAGTTCGGGTTCTATGGTTCAGTTCAGCCGACTTCAGTTTGGCCAAACTTGGTCGAACATTCAAAAATAGCAAAACCAAAACCAAAACGAAATCGAAACCAAAACCTAACTTTTGGTCCTGGAAAGACGTTTTTCCTGCCCCTGAACTCATCTGAACTCATCCGAACATGACCAAACTGTTCGGTCATTCGAGAGTTCGGTTCGGATGTTCGGTTCGGACGTCCGAACAGACTGAGTTCGGTCTGAACTCCGAACATCCGAACCGTGTTCGCCCATCCCTACTTCTGTTTACAATGGCACCCAGGAAACCTCCGGGACACAGTGAGAGGGGGAGAGTCTAAACTAGTCCTGCAGCAATTCCTTTTTCCATCCCACTATTTCATTCCACCATTTCGGAAATGCCCACGACTTTCCACAGCTTTTTCACCAGCATTCTGCTAATTCCACCGGCATTCTGCTAATTCAGAAACTGTTGGAACAATTTTAGAAACTGTTGGAAGAAACACTGTTCCACTACTTCGCAGTGCCGGCAGAAATTGCGGAAGATCAAAACTGTCAGAACAAACCTTGTTTTGTTAATTTCAGAGCCAGTGGAAGTAGTGGAATGAAATTAGCAGAATGAACAACTCTATCACACCATGCCGCACATTGCGGAAGAGCTTTTTCTGGCGGAAAAAGCTACTGCAGTGACTTGCCGTTTCAGCGATAGTCTAAAAATTTTCTTTTTCAAAAACATTTCACAAAATATATTTCCCCCTAATTTAAACTCCAAAAAACATGGAAATTAATTACAATTTTAAAAATATTTAACATACGTTACAACATAAATTAAATGCCCAAAAGAATGGAAATTATTTACAGATTTTCTATATATATTTCATAATTTACCATCAACATTAATGTAATATATATACTTAATTCCTTACCATACATACCCACGCTTAATTTATCACTAACTAAACTACATTATTTCTTTATTGATAATTTTTTATTATCATAATTCGATGACAATTTTTTCAAACTGCCTTAACTCTGTCGTTTACATGTATAAAATTTGTATACATGTTATACAATGAACTGTTGACAATGTCAGTGTAGACAACATTATACAATTGGTTGTACACAATGCAATTCTGTGCAAAAGGACAGAGGCCTTTTGCACAAAAGGACATGTGCAAAAGAAAATGTGCACGGGTACAGCGTGGCCACCCGTGGTAGCATCATGTCCGAAAATACCCTTGTTAATGTGCCACTTGTAGAGTTTGGTTCTCTCTGTCTCTCTCTGTGTCCAATGGGGCACCCTTTCTTTGGTCTGTGTTACACACACTGCCTGCTAATGAGAGCCTGGACTGGAGACTACTTTTTTGGGTGTGTGTTTTCCCTTCCCTATAGGCCTTCCAAATTGGCATCCCCACACTGTGTTTTTATGCCAACCCCTTACATTAAAATTCAAAAACTCAAATACAAAAAAGCAGACATGAATACAAATACTACTCCCTGTGCACAGCCTTATATTCATTCTGATCTGAACACTCAATACCAACCCTTGGTCAGTGGGAAACAATGCTGTTTTGTTTTTTTTCTCTTGTCTACTCATGTTCTAAGTTCTTTGAGGCAGAGACTTCTGTTTGTTGCTGTTGTTGGGTGATTTCAGACGTTACGAGATCACGGTGAACCACACTGAACCACGCTCAACCCCCCCGCGGGGCCAAAGGGCCCGGAACGTCTGAACGGCGTGCGCCAGATGTTCATCACGCTCAATACCCACATGGGGTCAGTTTCAACCACGCTTCCCGGGCTAGCCGGGGGAAGGTCTCGGGAAGCGTGGTCAAACCAACCCCCACAGGGAACCAAGCAAAAGTAACGTCTGGACGCCAATCCCCCAGCGGAACCAAAAAAATGGAGCCCCGGCCGGGGACGAGGCACGCAGCGTCGCTGCCAGGCAACCAGCACCAACACAAACACCGGAGGGAGATTTAAAGCGAGAGCAGCAGCAAGCAAGCGTGGCGGGATGGAGCGAGGAGGGAAGCGGAAGAGAGCGGAGGCACGAACAGCGACAGCGGCGGGACAGGAGGCGGAGGACGTGCAGCCAGGCCCAGCGATGCAGGCGGAGGGGGCACAGGTGCAGGAAGGGGGCACACGGGAGCACCCGACCAGGGAGGCGCCCCGGGAACACCAACCACAGCTGCAGCCGGGTCGCGCCGCCCCGGGGACAGCGGCCGGAACAGGCCCACAGGAGGCACCCAGGAAACGGGTAAGGGCACCCACTGGGAGGGGAACAGGGGGCACAGGGGAACCCCCTGTGGAGGGGGCCGGGGGGACCCCGGGCGGAAGGCAGGGGGGCAGGGGGACCCCGGGCGGAGGGCAGGGGGGCAGGGGGCCCCCGAGAGGGCCCACACCCTCACCCAGCAACCAACCACCCCCCTTCCCCCCCCCAGACACGAAAGTCGGCCCGGGCGGACGAGCCCCAGGAGGAGCCCGGCCCCCGGCCCCCGGAGGCGCACCCCCAGGAGGAGGTGGAGGAGGAGCAGAGGCAGGTGCAGCATGAGCTGGACCGGGAGGAGGAACAGCAGGGGCCCAGCCGGAGGAAGGCCTATCACAGAGGGGGACAGTGGGGCCTCCAGGAGACCCGGGACTTCATACGGATCTGGGGGACCCTCGAGTACCAGGTGGAGCTCGCAATAAACCAGCGCAACGAGCATGTCTACCGGGACATCGTGCGCGACATGGAGGCGGCGGGGCACGAGCGCACTGTCAACCAGTGTCGCTCGAAGGCCAAGGAGCTCAAGAGGGGGTACAAGGCCCTCAAGGACAATAACAGCCGCTCCGGCCACGGGGCCCGCACCGCCCCCTACTACGATGCCCTGGACCGCATCCTTCACATGAAGGGCTCCATCGTTGCCCCACGCCTGGTGGGCAGCGCTGTGGTCCAGGGCAGGGAGCGGGCCGAGGTACCCCCTCCCCTCGCCGCCCGCCCGGTAGACACGAGCTCAGGGGACCCCCACCCCCAGGAGGACCACCCGGGACCCGCAGAAGCCCCAAGGCCCCCCCCCAGCAGCAGCCCGGAGACATCCCAACGCCGGGCCGGCCAGGCGGAGTCGGAGGTCGGCACCTTCACCACCCTCAGCCAGTGGTCCCAGGGGGAGCACTCCCAGGGTGAGGCGCCGGGCTCCGAAGGCTCGGAGACGGACATAGAGGGTAAGCGGGCCCCCAGGGCAGGGGGGGGCACGACCAGGGGGCCGGTGGCAGGGGCGGGGGTGGGGGCCCTGCTGCAGGGGCCACAACCAGCCCCCTTCACCCGCTCCCCCCTCTCCCGCCCGCAGGACATGGGGAGCCCCAGGACCGGGCCAGCGAGACGGTGCAGGCCCCCGCGGAGGGCACAGGAGAGCAGGTGCCGGACCCAGGTAAGGCGGGAGGGCTGGGATGGCGGGAGGGCCCCCCGGGCGCCAGCCCAGGGGGGCCTCCGGCCTCAGTGGGGGAGGGGGGGCAGGGGGCCCCGGGACCCGACCCCGCTAGGGGACAGGGCCCTGCACTGACCCACCCGCCCATTTCCACAGGGCAGCCCCCGCGCGCGGCGCCTCCGCCGGCCGCGGCCCCAGCCCAGCGGATGCGGGAGTACCGGGCGCGGGTCCGCAGGCGCAGGGAGGAGCAAGCGGAGGACATCGTCCGCAGGGCGGAGGAACAGGGGGAGCGCATGATCGCCTCCGTGGACCGCATGGAGGCGGCCATAGAGCGGTCCATGGAGAAGGCCCTGGAGACAGACCGCCGGCTGGAGGCGGAGGTGCGCCTGGAGCGGAGGCGGGAGCGCCGGGAGCACCAGCGGCAGCAGGGGCTGCTCAGGGGCCTCCGGCAGGACATACAGGGCATGGTGCGGGAGCACAGTGCAAAGATGGACAGGTCCCACGACATTGGGACCTCCCTGCTCCTGCATGCGGGCACCATGTGTGCCTACGTGATGGCCGGCGCACCTCCGGGCGCCCTGCCCGCCCAGGTCCCCATGCCGGGCCCCTCGGCGCCCCCGGGCCCAGCCCTGCCGCCCCTGGCGCCCCCCCGGCCCCAGGGCCCTCGCATGCGCCTCCCAGTGCCCCCGGGCCTCCGGAGGGTCCAGCCCCCCCGGGGCGCGACCGGGGCACCGGGCACAGCTGCCCATCCGCCGCCCGGCCCCCTGCCGGGGCCGGGACCGGCCCAGGACACGGCAGGGGACACGGACAGTGGGGGGGAGGGGAGCTCCCAGAGCTCGGTGGGCCCAAGCGGCCGCACGAGGGGTCGGCCCAGGAAACGCGGGGGGATGGTGGGAAGGGGGGGGAGGGGGAGGGCCACATGAGGGCGGGTGGTGGACGGGGTCACGGGCACGGGGGTGGGGAGGGGGCACAGGGTGATTGTGTGAACTGTGTGGGCAATAAAGTGTTGTAAAGAGACAGTTGTCCCCGGCCCGTTTGTGGGGGGGACAGGGCTGTGGGACCGCGTGTACAGGGGCATTGGCACGGAAGGGGGGGTGGGGCCCCCAGGGGCGGGAAGGCCCTCACAGCGGGCCCCCCCGGGCGATGTGGGTTGCAAGGGCGTTCCGGATCCTTTTGGCATACCGGTACTCCCGGGGGTTCCCTGCGTTCACGTACAGGGGAACAGGACCGGGGGGCCGGTGGGGCTCGGGGTACTCCAGGGCCGCCCCCTCGGTCTCGCACACATTGTGCAGAACGCAGCAGGCACCGATCACCAGGGCGGAGGTGGGGACGGTGAAGTCCAGGCGGCCAGCTATACTCCTCCAGCGCTGCTTCAGGGCCCCGAAGGCACGCTCCACCACGGTCCGGCTCGCACACAGGCGGGTATTGTATACCTGCTCCGCAGGGGTGCTCGGGACAGGGTAGACCTTCATCAGCCAGCGGGTCAGGGGGTAGGCGGGGTCCCCCAGGATGCAGGGGGGCATGGGAACACCCTCGATCCACCTCATGCCCATGTCCGCGAAGTCCCCCCGGTACATGCGGGCATAGAAGGGGGAGATGGTCATGATCCTGGCGTCGTGACTCCGGCCGGAGTTGCCCGTGTAGATGTCTATGAAGCGGGCCCGGTGGTCCACCACCCCCTGCAGGTGCAGGGAGTAGTATCCGTGCCGGTTCACATACTCCAGGGCCTCCCCCGCGGCCGGGCGCAGGATCTCGATGTGTGTGCCGTCCACGGCTCCGATGCAGTTCGGGAAGCCCCCGGCCGCGAAGCCAGCCATCACAGCGCCCTGGTCCAGGAGCTGGATGGTCCTGTCGAGGAGCACGCCCTCCACAGCCTCGCACACATCCCGCACGATGCAGGCGACCGTGCTGAGCCCCACCCCGAAGTGCTGGGACACGGAGCGGCAGGAGTCGGGCGTTGCGAGGGCCCAGACCCCTATGGCCACCCGCTGGACCATGGGGATGGGCTCCCGCATGGAGGTGTGCTGCCGCTCCAGCCAGGGCGTGAGGAGCTCCGCTAGGCGCAGCAGGGTGGCCTTGCCCATCCGGAAGTGGGACCCCCACTCGGCCTCCCCCCAGTGGGCCTGGGCCCGCTCCCACCAGGCCTGGGGCCGCTCCGTGACCCATAGGCTCCGCGCTATGGGCATAGCCAGCAGCGCTGCCCGGCGGAGGGTCTGCGTTGCCCAGCGGAACCGCCTCGCGGCCCCTCGGAGCGCAGCGGGCCGGGTGAGGCTCCGGCAGGCGGCCAGCCACGCCCCCCAGGCCCGGCGCCGAGCCCTGAGCCGGGCACGGACTCTCCTGCGGGCCTGCTGGCCCCGGAGGCGCACGCCAGCCCGCAGGGCCAGGACATAGCGCAGGCGGACGGCCAGGTGCACCCTCTCGGTCAGGAGGCACAGCTGCTCAGTGTGGTCACGGTGCCACTCAGCCGCGAGCGCGAGGAACATCCAGTTCCCACCTGCCCTATCGCGCTCCATGGTGCTGGGGCCCCGGTGGGGGCTGGGAGCGCTTATGGCGGCCCGGTGCTGGTGGCTCCGCCCGGGGGTCGGCCTCGCGGGCCTGCGCGCGCCCTGTGCCGGTGCGTTCCGGCTGCTCCCGCCCCCAGCACCCCGGGCCCCCTCCCCTCGCTGTTTGTAGCGGGATGGCCTTGAAGGTGCGATTAGGCAGACAGAGAGCTCGCTGTTGTTCTCTGCAGCTGTGCCGGGCCCGCACCCCACGCCTCGCTCTGTTGTGCTACAATGTTGCGGTGCGGGCCCGTGTTCCCTGTCCCGGGGGCCGGGCCGAGCCTCTCCCGGCCCTGGGCAGTCTGTGTGCCCTCCGGGCTCCGTGTCCCATTCCCTGTTGTGCTGGACCATGGCTGGCTGCCCATCCATGGGGCTCCCGCTGTCCGGCCCCCAAGGGGCCCCCCATATCTGGGCCTTCCGCGAGACCATGTCTCTGTGCGACCTGTGGCACACCCCTGCCGTGCAGCTGCTCCTGGCCGGGCCGGGGAGCCGTGCAGGTGCCTACGAGAGCCTGAGCTCCGGGCTCCGTTACTTTGGCCATGTGGTGAGCGCCCGTGATTGCCGGCTGCATGCGGAGGCCCTGGGGCTGGCTCGTTTCCCCGAGGGGCGCATCCCGGAGGTGCTGTGCGCCCATGTGCCCTGGAGCGCCTCGGAGACCGTGTCAGCGCTGGTGGTGTGTGGTCTGGGCGCCTACTCGGAGTGCCTGGCCGAGGGTGGCCCTGCCTTGGCCGTGAGCTACTTCTCCTGTGTTCACGGGGCCCGTGGGTACCAGCGCACCCGTGGGGCGGCGTTCCAGCGGCTTCTGGAGCTGGGGCATCTTCCGTGGCCCCCTTCTGCTGCCTGCTGTGTGCCGGAGCCCTCCGCGGTGGAGATGTCATCCCTGTTGGCGGTGTGGGCGCGTGTGGATGTGCAGCTGGCCCTCACCATGCCCGATCCCTTCGAGGCCTACTACCTGATCGCCCACTACATGTCCTTGCAGGGGTACCGCCGGGGCATGCTGCACTGGCCCCACCTGGTCCACCGGGCGGGCCACCCGGGCCCTGGGGCCAGCGGGGCCCCCGGCAGCGGCCCGTGAGCCCCGCGTCGCTGGCCTGCCCCCCCCGGCGTGGTGCCCCCGTGTGGGCTCCCGCCCCGGCCCGGGGGGGGGCCCTGGTCCCCGCTGGCCGCTCCCGACCTGCGGACCCCACCTCGGTGAGCTCCCGCCCGCCTCGCTGCTTGCTGCTGCCCCTGGCCGTGGTCCTGGGCCCCCTCCATCCCCGTGACTCCGTGGGTGCTGCCTGAGCGTCGCTGGTGCTGCGGAGGAGCACCGCTGGACCCGGCTGCCCTGCCTGTGCCAGCCTTTGACTGTGGGGCCCCCTTCCTCCTCCTCCTGGCGCCCCTCCGCCGGCCTCGCTGTGCTTTGGGGGCCCCCAACGTGCCTTGCTCCGGGGGTCCGCCCCCCCCCCCCGAGACTGCCTCTGTTCCTGTGGGGGCACCTCCTTGGACTGGACTGGACTGGGGTGGTGTGGGGGTGGGGGTTGCTGCTGTCTGTGCCTTGCCCCGTGGTGGTGCCCCCCCCCCCCTGCCGGTGTTCCGGGTGGGGTTTTCCGGGCGCCCCTTCCCGGCCTTTCCCTGGTGTGTGTGTGTGTGTGTGTGTGTGTGTGTGTGTGTGCCCGGGCGTGTGGCCGTGCATTGTGCCCCGCTGCGGGACCGCTGTGTGAGCCGGCTGTCAGCCTGTTCTCGCTCTTCCCCCCTCCCTTCCCGTTTCCCTTGTGTGGGCGTTCCCTTGTGTGCCTTGTGGCTTCGTTTGCCCTCAGTCGGCCATGTCTGTGTCCCGCCCCTGCCCGGTGCCTTGTGGGGGTTTAGCGCCCGCCGGGGGTTCGGCTGCACGTCTGTTGTGCTGCCACGGGCCGTGATGGTGCGGCCCGGTTCCGGGCCGTGGTCCCGTTCCCGGCACGTCTGTTTGGGTCGTTTTCCAACCCCCGGGCGTGGTTGCGCTGTTCGCCCCCCCTGGTGGTTCGCTGTGGTGAACCGGCCGCCCGTAACGTCTGAAAGTACCCGTTGTTACACCAGTTTCACTGTTGTGAGAGGAAAATCAGGGGTGAAGTGTTCAAATGACTACTTGCCATAAGTGCTAGCTGGGTGCTCCATACCTAAATGCAAGGCTACAAACTAAGGGCAGAAGTTAGGACATAGCCACATTTCAGATGCACTAGAAACAAAAGCTCTCATTTAAGATAAGATCCACTTATCTTGTTTGACTGAAACCTATACTCACTATCACAGCAGCAGTGACCTTTCCTTCTCCTTTCTCCCCACTGTCCACCGACTCTAACATGGTTTGCAGTACAGATGGAGGAGTAGCAGGGGGAAAGTCACTCACTCTGCTATACAGAGAGGACTCTTGGAATTCACATTAAGAAACCCTAGGTAAGTGATGCATTAAACAGAATGTGAAGTCAGTCAGCAAACACGTTAATCTGCTATGCCCTGAATAGTAGTACTCAGGTGCCATGTGTTCTTAACCCTTGGGCATCTGCTTAGAGACAAAGGCTTGTAAAATATTTTTAAACTCTTTGCTTTCAACTTTAAAAATCAGGAATGATGGACTTTTCAAATTAAGATACAACTAAATATTTTTGTTAGTTCATTAATGGAGCTAGAACTGGCAAACTGCATCTTGGAAACCCTTTTGTCAACAGATCACCTCATCAAGTAATGTAACAGGCATTGTCCTCATCAGTACACTTATAATATGTACAGGAATATAAAAATAAATACAGAAACCTAATAGAAATAAATAGACAATGCTGTGAATAGCAATGGAGTATTGATTAGCTCTAAGCTTAAGCACTTTGGCTTTCTGGCTAGCCTCACAATGCCTTCTTATCCAAGTCAATACTTAGTTTCTCAGATATACCCACTTGAGTTTATGATCCTCAAGGGCACATACAACTGTTTTGTAACGGGTTCAATGTTCTGTTGTGTAGACTTTGGATTTCTAAAGGCACAGAGGCAATGCAGCATTTCAGTTGAGATTTCTTTGGTTTTAGGGTTGGCTGGGTGACTATGTTGGTCAGTAGTGGGAAATGTATTGATTTGGTTAATATATTTGCTGGAACCATTTTTCTTTTCCACTTTTCTGAAACACTTTGTCACTGTGCGCTGGCCTGGAATTTTTCCACTACCAGAGGGTCACTGCTCAGCACTAAAACATATGAAGAGTGTCATGATGAGGCACGGCCAAAATAGTGCCTGACTCTGCAGTTGACAAAAGTGAGAAAAAGTCAGACTAGGTGATTTTTTTTTTTTTGTTGGTATCATTATTTCTTCTGATTTGCATTCATGTTGCATCGACATGATATACGGTACATGCAGTGCTAGCCAATGATGCCTGATATTATAGCCTTCAACCATCATGAATTGCTTTCAGTTTGATTTCATTAGATTTAGATCTGAGGTTCCCAAATATTTGTGTGACTTAAACTATAATTATGTGACTTCAAACAGCAACAATAATGGGCATTTTTACACACATGTTAAAGTTCTGGATTTTTCAATCTCCTGGGTGTACAAGTTCACAAGTTAGTTCTGGATTCATTTTTCTCACACACACTGCCCTGAGGCAGTTCCTGGATGCATTCTTCACACAAACACTGTCCTGAGGCATCCTAAAGTAGCCGCAGCTGTAGATGTGAGGTGCTGCCATGGAAACCAAGTGACCACAGCTGCCTGGAGCAAAGCAGTCTACCAGGAGAACCTTTTACACACAAAAGTCCTGGGAGAAGTTTTACGCAGAAATTCAAAGATCCAGATATTTAAGATCTGGGTGAGTGATTTAGATACACAGAAAGTTCAGGATGTAACAGCAAACATCAAGGAGAAATGTGTGTGTAAAAACACATGCAAAGATGAGCAAATATCAGTCAGATTTTGATCCCCTCTGCCGATGGTATGAGTCCATGTGGGGTCTAGGCTCCTGGTTTTGGGACTTGCAGATATAGATTTCATGTGGTCTGGAGAAGCCTGTGTCCCTGAGTTTTTTGTTTATTGCATGTGTGCAAGATGGCCCTGCACTGGCATGATGGCAGCCTTTGGAATGGTGTGCAGAGATCTGGCATGGTGAAATAACATATCTCTGCAAGCTCTTCTGAAACCATGGATAATCTCTGGAGATAAAAGGCTGATCCAGTTCAACGCCAGTAGGAACAGGAACCATCTGGTTGCACAGGAAGATCTTTGGGGAGCTTGTTAGAAACCTGGTACATGCTGATCTGTCAAGGGCCTATGTGTAAGGTGGTTTGAGGTGATGCAACATAGAACTCTATATCTTGCAGTTCCCCTGTTGCATTACAGCTGCCTTGTGGCAAGATGGCCAAGGCTCCAGTCTTGTGGACATGGGTTCAAAGCCTACAAGGATGCTTGGCTCCTGACACTGGGGCTGATCCCATGCCTCTCACACACGTGCGACAGTTGAGCACACCCCTCTTATAGGGGGATTGTGTTGCATGGGTCCCCCGAGTGCAGCACACAGAGGGAGGTATGGGATTACAGTCAAAAACATGAAACCTAGATTATGAAAGATGCTGAAGTGGAGGATCACAATGTATCTGAATAAATGGTTAGTCATAAAGAATGAGAGACTTTTTTCAAGCAGATTTCAAGTAACAAAAACTACATATACAAAGAGCAATAGAAAAGTGTTTAATTTCACCCTGATGCACTGTGAATAAAATTGCTTGGTGGACGGTCTCTCAAGCTCCTTTCATCCAGGCTACCAAATAGAAGGCCATATCTCTTTGGGAAGGGGAGAAATGGCATTATTCCTTTTTAAATGAAATTCCTTAATATTACCCTCCAACTTCCTTCCCAAAGTTCATTTACCCTATAGTGTTCTATCTGTTCATACTGCTATAGTCCAGGCTGCTGTCTGTCAACTGAACTTTACTTTCACTGACAAAGAAAGAAATCCCATGGCCTCCACTGTCAAGAATGTTTCTTTGCCTTCAGTCCATGGGGACATCAGCAAGATGTCTCTCATCCCTCTTAGCATGCTCCTCTGTCATAGAGGTGATCACCTAAGCTTGGCTTGCCTTTGCTTCTTTTTTTCCATTGACAGACTCTTGCTGACATATTATCATCATGCATGCAGCCTCATGCTCTCTTTGTATCTAAAGGGCTAACCAAAGAATTGTTGTTTTTTTAAAAAGGAAAAGAAAAAAAAACTCACCTCCAGTCAGTTCACTTCATGCTGTGAAAAATAAATTTGAGAGATATAGGTCCTTTTTACACAGACACTCTAACACCGATAAAGTGGGTGTTACATTTTATTATACATGATTGGTACAGGGCAACACTGCAGCCCTACAACATGAGCCCTTTTCAAATGAGATGCCTCCACCCAGAGATGGGTGGAGGTGTCTGTGTAAAAAACACCACTTGTGGTGGGTATAGGTGTGTGCATGCTCCTGCGCAACATCCATCTCCACCCATGGAGCAATCGGCAGTGGAGTCTGTTACTCTGCGGGTGGACATGGGTGTTGCGCGGGAGCATGCACGCACCTACACCCACCACCCGCAGTGTTTACACAGACACCTCCACCCATTTCCACCCAGCGAAACTGAGTGGAGGCATCTTGTGTGAAAAGGACCCATGTTGCAGGACTGCAGTGTTGCCCTGTACCATGTATAATAAAATGTAACACACATTTTATCGGTGTTAGAGTATCATGTATATGGTGGTGGTGCTCATTAAGGTACAAGCTCCTTGCAAAGGGCAGATGATGAGATGGAATATGCATTTTAAAATTCATAAACACAATTTTGATGTTGTTTCCAGAGATGAATATCCATATTTGTACTTCTTGTGGTAGCAAACTTCATCACTCTGTTGTCATTTCTGTCTTCATTTACTACAGTATTTCATTTAGTTCAGTTCTCCTTGGACACATATGGTAATTTCAGACGTGCCGGCCTCCCTTCTTGAAACGGCGTGTGTTCAATTCTTCATCCCCCTCCAGAATCAGGCCGGCCGGCCAACAGACGTGTCGCCTGATTCCACTCGGGGATCGGGGAGGGGACGGGGCTATGCGGTGCAACGTGCGGCCGCACGGCATGGCTCCCCCAGGCACTCCCCCGGCTGGCCGACCTCCTGAAGATGGGCAGACGCAGCGGCTGGATTGGCCACTGCATCTGATCCCAGCTCGTGGCTGGGAACACGCTCCGGCCTCGGCGGTGGTAACGGATGGTACCAGCCGCCGATTCCGAACCGTGGGCCAGATAACCACCGTTCCAGAGGAGAGGCCAAACTCCCTCCAGAATGGTGGTTAATTGGATTCCCGCTGGGTGTTCACTGTGGTGAACATCTGGCAGGAACCCCTTCAGATGTTATGGGATGAGGGATCTCCTCCACCACAGGTGGCTAACTGTGGTAAAAGGGAGGCCCATAACATCTGAAATTACCCTTAGAGTGCGATCCAGCTCCATACAAGTCAATGGGAGTTTAGTCATTGACTTCAATGGGAGCTGGCTTGTGCTCTTAGTTATTAAGTATTTTGGTTTTCGGTACTTTCCCTGACTTTCTCCTGCATTTCATCATACAGAAGGACAAAACAAATTCAAATTATATCCAAAAATTCAAAAAGATCTGTCAAAAATTAGTGACAAAAATATGAAGTACTGGATAATAAAGTGAACAAACTATAAATACCAAAGTACCAAAATGAAAACAAAAATGAATTTCACAAATGAAGAGATTTGGATCTGACCTGCAAATTCACTCTGCACAAACAAAATAGGTCAAATGAATTGAACTTGGTATGTGCAGCAAAGCTGAAATGAGTACCTAAGAACATAAGTGCCATACTGGGTCTGACGACTGAGTCTGCCACCTGTCTCCAACAGTAGCCAATCTCGGTCGCTTGGGAGAAGTATGTAACAGGTCAAAATTGGCTGATCCATTCCCTGTTTGTTCACTTCCAGCTCCAGACAACCAGAGATTACGTCCCTCAACTTACTTGGCTAATAGCCACTAATGGACTTACCCTCTGAGAACCTTTTGTGATGAGGTGACCAGAGCTGCACACAATATTCAAGGTGAGGTCGTACCATAGATTTATATAGTGGCATTATGATATTTTATATTTTATTCTCTATCCATTTCTGAATAATTCCTAACATTCTGTTTACTTTTTTGACCACTGCCAAATTGTCGACGCACCCCAAAAGAAGACGAGGACACAAATTGTGGGATTGAACAGCCGCACTCTTTATTAATTAGTTATACATCAAAAAAGGGGGAAGGGTAACATCCCACTTCTCCCTTTGAACTGGAGTCCTACCTTCCCTAACTGTTTCCCAGCCACAGAAGGTCCCCTTCCCTACCAAGCGATTGCCCTTGTCAACCGTCATCCTTCTCCCTCCGTTTGCAGGTTAAGCCCGAGGGATCCTCCTGTGCCCTAACTTCCAAACTGTAACTTACGTCCTGCCCTGATCCCTGGGCTTCCCCGACCAGATCAGACTGTTCGTACCTACCCCCCTTTTTTGGGGGGGGCGTGTCAACAAAACAAGGGTGAGGGCACCGTTACCCACTGCTTGGCACATAGTCCACCGACTGGGTTCTGCCGTTCACCTCTCACCCTTGGGCTGACCATGCAGTGGGCCGCACTGTGCAGCTATGCATGACCTTGCCCATCTCTTAAGGAGATGTTTCTAACTATCCTATGCTATCTATTTAAACTTTCCAACAATTACCCTTAATTCAGCCCACCACCACTAGGACCATCAGCTTTACTTGGCTGCTTCGACGCCATACCACCACCACTATCCAAGGATTTCCACTAGCTGGTGTTTTAGGACCCCAAGATACATGTTGCAACCTGTGTCGGACAGGTGAACCCCATTACCTCTGAACAACTCATCTTTATTATGACTATTGCCATCATGCACGATTACCTTTCCCCCTCTCCTCTTCAACCAGCTCCCAATTTCGTTGTTGGCCCTCTTTCTAGCCCAGTCTACCCTCCTCGGACGATTCGCATTGACCCATACCCGTCTCTGCAGCATTTTTATGATGTTTTAAATATTTTAAATATTTTAAATATTGTTTTATATGAGATTTGTTAGCCACCCCGAGCTGTTTTCAGGAGCAGAGGGATATAAATATATTAAATAAATAAATAAATAAAATAAATATTTCGCACCATACAATTATGCACCTTTGGAATCGGTCTTGTACCATTTGCAAGTCAGTCTTGACTCTCTTTGTCAGCCACAGTTCCATTGTCCTAGGCAGATTATTTCCCCCCAAGTGTATTACCATTACCCCCAGTGTGGCGTACTTCTCTCGTGCCGCAGTCAGCATTGGGAGCAGTTGCTCCCACAACATTCTGCGTCTGCCTAGCCACTTTTCTTCTGCCCAGTCACTAAGGCCCAGCTGGGTACCCCACCTGCTGCGTGCGGCCATCTTTCCTGCCCAATGGACGATGCTGTGGCTGACGATCCAGACCACCATCCTTCCCCTCGGTGCTGCCATGTCTGTAAAAGAAATCAGGATCAATCGGTTGCGATTTTTTCACCCGCCATGCTACGGGTGGTAGGATACTTTGCCCACTCACCCTCGCCCCTGTGTCCCTAATATATGTATGGAATGCTCCTGATTGCCATCTGCCTATTCGTTGTATCTGCTGACAGGGAAACCCCATACTTGCCGCCGCTGACACCACACTGATCCTAAACGAGTGTGCGCTGTAACAGTGTGGGTCGAGTCCCGCTTCTCCCACACATCTGCTGAGGACAGCCCCAAACTGATAATGCATCACTGGTGTCCTGTCCCTGTGCACGAACAGTGCACCCGCTCCTCGGGGGCGAAAATTAAGTATTCTTTCATCGCTCCTATTGAGCATATCTGAGTATCCCTGGAGGGGTACAGCCTGATCAACCTCCCCTGCCCCTTCTGGTCCATCTTGGACTGTTGGAGGTGCAACGCAAGGGCGCCTCCCTGCCATCCCACATCCTGAAGTTGAAGAGCCCTCCCCAACCCATCAGCTCTGGAGTCTGGCACCAGCTCACTTATCTGGAAAGCCCCAAATAGGGCAACCTTAAAGACCATCGCAAAGAGTAATGTCTCTCCGCTGGAGTAACAGACTCGTTGCAACGCCCGGATTAAACGGGGCAACATCTGTGGGGTAATGGGGGCTCTTGTGTCTTGTAAGGGGAGGCGTATCCCTGGAGCAGCTTTCCCTGAAGCGGGTCATGAAGAAACCATTGTCAGGGGGAGGGTGGCCTGCCAAGCACCTTGCAAATGTAATTGCTGGGATTTTTCCTGCTATTGTTCCTGGTGACAAAACTTTCTTACGAAGATACATTGCAAACTGCAGGATCTGTGTTTCAGGGATGGGGAAGCCTACAGCCCAACTCTTTTGTAACCTGAATTCTTGAAACTCGCCGAAGGCCCCGTCGTACGCCCACCTTGTTTTAGGCGCAAGGGAACCCTGTATTGTCTGATAAAGCTCTAGAATCCAAGGTTCCACATGTCCCTTGGGAATGGCTTGGGTTCCTCCTTTGTCTCTGGTGACAGCAGGCGAAAACGGTCTGTCTGGGACCAAGAAAGGGCATTGACTATGCAGTTGTTAATACCAGGAACATGCTTAGCTATGAACAATATGTTCGCTTTAAGACATTTAAGCACGAAAACCCGGACCAGCCGCATGACCCTTTCTGATTTCGATGACATCTTGTTAATAAATGCACCACCACCATATTATCACACCAAAATAAGACCCTCCTATTGGTAAATTCCACCTCCCACAAGACCACACTCACCACAATGGAAAAGAACTCCAAAAAGTCAGATCCCTAGTTATTCCCTGCTCCTCCCACTCAGCTGGCCACGGGGCCACGCACAAGCTGCCCCTGAAGTACAGGCAGAAGCCTAGCCTGCCCACTGCATCGGAGTGTATCTGTAGCTCAGCCTCCAAGAGGAGCTGCTGCCGCCAGAAACTGACTTCATTGTAGCCTTCCAAGAATGCCTCCCAGGTTGCCAAATCCTCCCACATCTCCTTTGTCACCCTGATGTAGTGATGCAGTGGACAGTCGCTACCAATGTGGGCATACAAGTGGGACATAAAGGCCCTCCCTGGGGCTATGACCCAACAGGCAAAGTTGAGACTACCTGCGAGGGACTGAAGCTGCCTGACTGTTACTTTGGAAGCTCCCTGAACCACCTTTATCAATTCCTTAAGTGCCTGGAGCTTGTCCTCGGGCAGTCTGGAGAGCAAAAGCGCCATGTCCAGCTCTATACCCAAATATGTAAATCTAGTCATTGGGCCCTCAGTTTTTTCCGGTGCCAGGGGCACCCTGAGCTCCTTAGTGACCTCCTGGAAGGCACGCATGGCCAGCGAACATTCCAAGGTCCCTGCCCTTCCCATGAAGAGGGAATCGTCCAAATAATGCGTGATACGACTCCGCCCAGTGTGGCGGCATGTGGCCCATTCTAGCACTGTGCTGAACTTCTCAAAGGCATGGCTTTATCAAAGTAAATTTTGCCCTGGAACTCCATACCCAAGAGCTTGAAGTCCTCAGGGTGCACTGGAAGGAGTCAGAATGCAGACTTGATATCACACTTCATGAGAAGGGCGCCCTTCCTGCAGGACCGCACCATTTCAACTGTCAAGTCGAATGATGCGTACCTCACTGAGCAGAGCTCCTGTGGGTTCACATCATTCACTGACTCCCACTTTGGGTGGGACAAGTGGTGAATCATGCGAAATTCCCCTGGGGTCTTCTTAGGCACTATGCCCAGAGGAGATATCCTTAACGTGGGCATGGGCAGCGTGTCAAAGGGGTCCTGTATCCTCCCCTCTGTAACTTCCTTATTAATTTTCTGCTGGACTAACAGTTCTCTTCCCAAAACCAACTTCAAGTTCCTGGCCCCCAGGTGATAATGGGGGCCCAACGTTGGAATCCTAAAACCTAGCCAGAAGCCCTCGACTACGTAATTGGTGGTGGCTTTATCAGGGTAGTCACATACCTCTGCACGCAAGACTTCATGCCGTACTGGTGTTGGGGCCCTTTCCCAATGCTTGGGGGCACCCCCTTGGCTGGAAGGGCTCTGCCTGGCCCTACCTTTCCCCCTGTTTATGGCCCTGTACTGCCTAAACTTATTGCATCCATAAGCGACATGGTCACCTGCACACTGGGTGCACACATGCTTAAACCTGCATGGCGCACGAAAACATTTCCCCCTGTTGTTATAATCCCAGCAGGTCGGCCCCACCAGGGACTGTTTTGCTCTCCCGCCTTGCCCCCTCTCTCCCTGCTGCAGGCCCCTTGAGTGGACAAGGACATGTCCGCTGTCTGATCACGGGACATACCGGGTGCTGCTGATACACTCTAGCCAAATGTCATGTGCATACATGTCCCACCTAAGCCTAGGGTTGTTGGCCACCCTACACCGAAATGCTTAATCGTATCGAAGCTGAGCCCCAGACCCTCCTGTGTCAAAGGCCCTGTGCATGATATCGTAGTACTTGATCAACTCCACCCCCTGCTCTTGGTACTTAAGCAGGGTGACCCCCCATGTAGATTGTATAGGCTGCCGTCCAGTTCGTCCAATTGCATTCCGCTTTAAGCCATCTGAACCTCTCCCTGTCCTTTTTTCCCTCCTTATCATTCAGGTCAGTTATGGGGTCACTAAAAAGGAGCGTGAAGATATCTATCAACTTGCCACTCCAAATCTTTTCCCTTGTGGTCAGGACCAAATGCTCCCCCAATGGGGCTGTCATGTCAGCGTAGCCCCCCGCCAAAGGGCGGGGCTCCTCCCACCCATTGCAGCACCATGGGGTGCTGGTCAGACAACACGGCTCTGCCCCCCATACCTGGGCCGCAGCCCACTGCCAATGGGCCAAGCAGTGTCTGATACTCTCCTTCATACAAGGTGAATGCTGTGTTGCTGAAAGGAGGCACCAGCACCCACACAGGGACTGACGTCACTTTGGTCGGTCCCAATGTGAGCCCATTGTCACAGGGGAGTCCTCCGCCTGACATATGTGTGGCTCCACCCCACCATGCTCATGCTCCCTCTCACACCAGCAATCCCAGCCTTGCTCACTGTCCTGGGCCTCCAACGCACATTGGGGCCTTAGATGGCCACAATCACTCCCCATCCTGCTCTTCTGTCTCTGGGACACCTCTAGGCTGTCTGTCAAGGCCCTCATTCCTTCTCTCAGTGCTTCCATCTGTGCTTGCTGGCTGGGTGAGAACTCCTCTCTGTCGGCTGGGTCCGAGCTCATCAGCCCTGTAACGAGATGGCAATACCCGGTGACTCCCCTGTCCCCACCAGGGAGGCCCCTTCCCGCTGAGCAGGGTGTTGTAAACCTCAGCCTCGGCATCCAAGCTGCCCTCCTCGGCTCCCCCCCCAATTGCAACCCTGTAGCATCCCACGCTCTCCCCTGGGAACTCTCCAAATCCTCAATTTGGGCTTGGTACCCTGACACCTATTCCTGTATGGCCTGTATTATTGCCCCCGCCTGCTTCCCTCCCTGGTTGTTGTCCTGTGGAGTGTTTTTGGTACGGGGAACCTTTGGTGCCCGCTTGACTGGGGCCGACCGTGTGGCATGCTTTTTCTAGGTGCCATGTTTCCCAGGCTTTATGTACAACCTTCAAGGCAGATGGTAGCATTAGTCCCTATCTCCCCATGGCCTCTTGTCTCCCAAGCACCACCGAGATGGTTGCCACGCCACCCCCCTCCCACTGCATGGACGCACACACTCCTACCCACCTTCCTGTTGGGCAGCCTCTCCAGCCCTCTGGCCCCCCAACTGTGCACTGGTGGGGCCACGTGGACTGGGGTGGTGAAAGTGTAGGGGTCCCCTCCTGATGCCTCAGCCTCACACGTGTTTTCTACTCCACCCTGTGTCTCTCCTCTCTCCCCTATCCCATGCGTCGCTTGTGCCCCTGCTTGGGCTCCCTGCTCGTTGTTCCAGCTTGGGGGCTGGAGGGGAATGGTGGCTATGCTGCCTCACATAGGCCGCTCCACGGGTGCTGCTGCGCAAGGCCATGCAGGAAGCCAGAAGGGGGCCAGCGTCTCCTGCTCTCACTGCGCCCAACCATCCCAGGGGACTCCCGCCTCGCAGTGCAACTAGGCTATGCTCTGCTCCACCCATTCTCAGCAGCACGTCCTTCCCTGCTCCCCGCCTGAACTGCAATGAGGCAGAGAGAAGGGAACCTAAAATGGTGCCCGGGAGTCCTGAGCTCTCGTGGGAGTCCCAGGTGCCCCCTCTGTTGCTAGGCAGCTGCACTGGCCCATCCCTTCACTCCTGACATGAGCACAAGTGGCCTTCCCCTCCCATCCTCATCTCCTTCTGCCCGTGGGGGGTGGGGCACCGCCAAATCCCCACCACAGCGAGCGCAGAGGGCAGTTTGAGCTGAAGGTTTCAATGTTTTGTCACAATGACTCAAAAATCCTTTCCCTTTAATTTAGAACCCAGCATTGTGTACATATAGTTTGGCTTATTTTTTCCCCTATGTGCATCATTTTGACATTGGGGCTGATCCCCACAAAGGTGGAGGATATCAGTCAGGGTAACCCGGCCCGAACCATGGCAGTGCATTCCCCCAGGGTCAACATTAAATTTCATCTACCAGTTTGTTGTCCCATCACCCAAACTTGCATGATCCTTCTGCATTTCCTCACAGTCCTTTCTACTTTTCATGGATCTCTGTAAACTGGTCTGAAACCATGGATAATCTCTGAATTAAATATTTTGAATAACTTTATATCATCTGCAGATTTGATCACCTCACTCTTTGCTCCTTTTTCCAGATTATTAATGAATATATATTAAACACAACACTGGTTCCAGTAGAGATCCCTTGGGCACGCTACTATTGACTTCTCTGCATTACAAACCATTTAGTCTTACCCTTTGTTTCTTTTCCTTTAAACCAGTTACTGATCCATGATAGGTCACTGTCTCCTATCCTATGACTATTTAGTTTCCTCAAGAGTCTCTCATGAGGAACTTATCAAATGCTTTCTGAAAATCCAGATACACTATATCTACTGGCTCACCCGTATCCACATGCTTATTTACACCCTCAAAAATAATCAGATCTGCTAGCCACTTATAGCTACCTAGGTATGTGCAGTTCTTTTGGAAGTTGTTGGCAACCTGCATACCTATGAGGGTATCTCTAGCTTAAATGGGGAGAGTACAGTGGTGTGTGGGCAGTGGAAGCACTAGTGAGGTGGTGGGACCAACCAGGTTTGAGAGGCAGGCATGGTAGCATGGGAGGTGCCATGGGAGGTAGCTGTGGGTGATGAAGTAGAACAATCCAGCAACTGGAGGCCCATTCTGTGGCCTGGGTGAGCTGTCTGGTGAGCAGTGCACTGGTGAGAAGTGCACTGGAAGTGCCTTCTAATGCACTTTGAGGATCCTGGCCAACCTGCCCACCAGGCCTCGGAATGGACCTCCGGCATCAGATCACCCCCACTCAATGTCATCAGACAGTGGGCAAATGTTTTCCAATGGTGGCAGCAGCCTCAGACTTCCCAAAAAGGGCTGGGTGCTCTCACTTCAGAATGCACTGTGTTACACATTGAGTAGATTCTCCAAAAGCTGAATCTAATTAAACGGTAGTGGGAAAGGGTAGCTGTAAGAAAACTATTGGGTACCCACTTAATCACACAGTGGGTGTTATCACATGGGTTGGGAGGCCACTGGACTCCAGAGCTGCTTTGTGAACCCCTCGCAGCCACCTTGTGCGGGCTCTGTGAGGACTCCAGCAGACATGCTGATGGTTACCTGGGCCACAGTCTGCCCACTGTGCCCAGGCACTCCCCCCCCCCCGTCCCCACCGTAGCATTATGGTTGCTCTGTGACCGCTCTAGGCTGTGACTGTGACAGCACAGTGGAAAATGTCGCCCACTCATGGTCCCTCCATCAGGCAGGAGGTGATCTCAGGGGAGCATTGCCTTCGTTCAGACCGGGTTACCTTGCATAGTATGCACCACCTTTCTTGGGATGGTGTGTGCGGAGCTGCCCCAGTCCAAACCAGGGAGAACATCTGGTGGCTGCCCTTCATATGGACAGGAAATCTGGGGTATAATGGGGCAAATGTGCGGCCCCGTCTCATGTGTTAACACTCAGTGGCATTCAACAGCAGAAAAAGTTTCTTGATCCTGCTCTGCAGCGAATTCTGCATGGGTCCTAATAGGGCTACATCTGTTAACATCCAGTATCCCTGAATTATGGATAAACTGGACACACGGGCATTTTTACACACACGTTAAAGTTCTGGATTTTTCAATCTTCTGGGTTTACAAGTCCACAAGTTAGTTCAGGATTCATTGTTCTTACACACACTGCCCTGAAGCAGCCTAAAGTAGCCACAGCTGTATACGTGATTGGCTGCCATGGAAACCAAGTGACCACAGCTGCCTGGAGCAAAGCAGTTTACCAGGATAACTTTTTACACACAAAAGTTCTGGGAGAAGTTTTACTCAGAAGTTCAAAGATCCAGATGTTTAAGATCTGGGAGAGTGATTTAGACACACAGAAAGTTCAGGATGTAACAGCAAACAACTACCCCAACTTATGTTGGAGAGGGTGTGGGGAGGTGGGCTTGTACCTACACTGTTGATGGGAATGTCAGAGGGTAAATAAGTTCTGGCATATGATATGGCCACATCTCATCCAGGTGGCTGGGATGGAGGTACCTTTCTCTGAAGAGTTGGCCTTACTAGGGGTATTCCCGGAAACGGGGGTACTCAGCCACCGACAGAAGGCGTGCCATCAGTTGAGACTGGCTGCGATCCATATAATAGCTTGTTCATGGAAGTCAGCTCAAGGCCTTACGAGAACAAAATGGAGGAATAGACTATGGTATATAATCACGATGGAGAGGGTCATGGTGGAAATTGAGGGCAAAATGGACAATTTCTATCTTGTCTGGAATCCATGCTGGGACATTATTACGGCCTTACGCGAAGTCAGAAGCAAAGCCCCTATGATTTGTCTGATAGACATTTGAACATCCAGAAGACAAAAAAAAGAAGAAGATGATGTTGCATTTGGTGTCATGAGTTATGGTTATAAGGGTTTATATTGTTATGAGTTTGTATGTATGGTTTTGGTGTACATGTAATAATAATAATAATAATAATAATAATAATAATAATAAAGGATGTAACAGCAAACACCTAGGAGAAATGTATGTTTAAAAACACCCTCTGTCAGCATATAGACATCAGACTTTCATGAAATTTCCTCCACACCCAGGGACACACGACCAGGGACATGCAGCCACTGTCCAGACAGCTGATCACCTTGTGGAGGAATGCCCCCCTGTACTGATTGGAAGTCAGGTGGGCAAATTTGGAAGATCTCACCTCTGCTGCTCTGAATGTATCATTCATCTCCTGAGGTATACAGAAAAAGAAGTCCTACCAGCTGCTGCCTCTGCCCACTCTATGTGGCCATAGGCGTTCCCTCCCTAGGGTGAGTTCACAGCACCAATTCAGTCACAGGTACGAAACTCTCACCTTGTGTATTCCCATCTAATTTTCTCAGCCTTCAGGTTTTCTCCTGTGGTCTTCCTTCTCTTTGTGCTCAGAGAATCGTTATTCTATTTCCTTCTTACATATGACTAGAGAAGCATTGAAATTTTGTAATCAAATAAAATTTAACTGAAAAAGTATGATTTAGACTGAATCAAATTATTTATTCCAATTTCACCTAGCTTACAAAAATGTTAGCTGAAATTTCACACAACTTTGATTCGTAATTTGTTTGCATGACAAATGGTTAAAAAAATTGTGAAAATCAATATTCGTAGAAACAAGATTTCAGTGATAGATTGCAGTGTCATATTCAATTTCAAAATTTTAGTTTGGGGGATGATGGACTGATAATATTCCTCTTGACCAAACCTTCCTTCCATTCCCTGGCTCATGCATTTCCCCCATTAATCAGCATTCGCTCCACCAGAAAAATTGGTCTTTAATAGTTCTCCCCACAGTGTTTATTTCCTTTCCCCATCCTAGCTCATTACTAATGAATAATGCATTCATTTTCAGCTTCAGATCTTACCAGTTTTAATGCTCTCTCTCTCTCTCTCTCTCAAGTAGTTGGAGTGACCTAAAAAGGAAGAGAAATTGAACTGGAATTAAAAAAAACAAGCAACTGAGCAGAACTTAGAAGTGACAAGTTGCAAAACTGAATGAACTTAAATGATGGGAGAGATGGACTGGAAAGAAGTGGTGGGTAAAATTGAGGGCGCACATGTAGGAAGGGACTGTGTGAATATTTGGCAAGCCAACTGAATTGGAAATAATTGGGGATTGAACTGTCATGAACTAAAACGGGACACAGGTGAACATAGGACATATTTGAAATGAGAGAACAGGAAATGGGCCTCAGCAGGAAAAGAGAAAGAGGCAAAATGGGTTGAAATGAAATGAAAAATTAACTGAGAATTGGAAGGTGTACAAGAAATAAAAAGAACACAAGGAAGGGGTAATAAATATTATAGTTTATTATTTAGAACACTTTCATTGTTCAAAGTGCTTTACAGTTCTTATCTAGTTCACCCTCCCAACAATTATTATTTCCATTTTACAGATGGAAAGCCAAGGGTAAAAGAAAGTGGCTGCAATCCCAACCACCCTGGGTACTGGCACACATGTGTGCACAGCTAAGCAGTTTGTATGTGGGCTGCGCTGTGGGCCCTGTACCAGGGATGTGTGTAATTTGCTGCCTGTGCCGGTCTGCAGGGCTTGGGTCCGGCCCCACCGACTTGATCGAGGTTTCCCAGTGAAATCATGGCTAAGGTTGTTTTTAGGCAAGACAAAAGCCCAGCAAGCAGGCAATTAAAACTGTGATTAAAATTTGCACCGACTCACATATGAACAACCTATGGGTGTCATGTGGAAACTTCCATATTTGAATCTGGTTTCTGCAACCCCTGATATGGAGGGTTCAAGAATGTGCATTCCCAAACTTGTGCACTAAGGACACGCCACTCACATGTGATTGTGTTTGCTCCAATTGCTATTTTGAAAGCATTCACGTACTTTAATGAATTGAATAGGGATGTGCGAATGCAGTTGGGACGTTTGGAGTTCAGACCGAACTTGAATAGTTCGGTCGACCGGACTGAACTTTCAAACCGAACTCAAATTCGACTGAACTGTTTGGTCAAATCTGAACCAATTCAGAAGGTGAAAAAACCTGGTTTTGAATTTGACCGAACTCGAATAGTTCAGTCAACCGAACCGGACTTTCGAACCGAACTCGATCTCCGAACAGAACAGAACCAAACCGAATTTCCGAACTGGGTTCTGTTCGCACATCCCTAGAATTGAAGCCAATTGAATCCAATTGAATTGAATCTGACTGAATGCTACAATTGTCATTGCCAAAATGTGATTTTACAGGTTCCATGTGACTTTTTCATGTGTGATGGGTGTGTGTATGTGTACAGCACTTGTGCATATGCTGAAGAGTTCTTGTGATGACAGGAGGTTGCTGTAACCCGCAAATTTGCTCCCTTCAGAACTGTTCCAGCCTGTAAAGGGTTTACCCTCTCTGTCACCCTTACCTCAGAGCTTCCCAAAACACAGAAATGAATGACATGGTTCATCTGAGTCTCTAACTCAAAATCCCTTCACTGTGTCACAGTCAGCCCAGAGTTTGACAGAGAGATCCCAATGCCATCTCACACGTTTAAAAATGGCCTAAGAGGTTTTGAACCCTGATCTCCCAAGTCCAAGACCCTATCCACTAGGTTACACTGACTTGTACTTTAAGCAGTAGATCTGTGATTTCAGATCTAATAGTTTCAGTCAGAGAGTTGGGCAGCATAGCATGAGTCTGAATGCCTATGCAATCCACTTAAGGATTGAAGATTTAAAGTATGAACTTCCAATGTTCTCTGCTGGTGCAAGACACATTGAGTGCATCCACAGAAGCTGTGGAGAGCTCAGTCCCCATGCGAGCAACTTCAGCCACCACACTCTAGTGCCAGCATGGGGAGCTGGACAGATGGTTGCCCCCACCCCCCAGTGAGCAGATGGACAGGCAAAATGCTGTCAGACTTTCTGCCATGGCCAGGGTGGGTCAAGATGCTGGTCACACAAGTGGGCACTAAGCCCTGCCTCACCTCCTTCCCAAAGCCTGACCAAAATCCCACGGTGGCTGTGGTATGACCACGCATGACAGGCAAAAGTGCCTGCTGCTCAAAGCCCCACTCTAGAGCTCACTACGTGGTAGGATGGAAGGAGCCCGGGTACACGGGCTACCACACCTTGGGCAGCCTTACTCCATTTGGGGTAAGGCTGCTATGAGACATGTCCTCAGCCTTTTTCCGAGGACATATCGCATAGCAGTCAGCTGCTCACCCCGTCACACAATGAGGGGAACAATGCACTGCATTGCGTGCCCCAGCTGCCCAGAGTGGGTCCGGCTGTCCAAGGCATGCCCAAGGAGTATCATTTGGCTGCACCCAATGATTTCACTTGCTCAACAGACTATTCTCAACTCACAACACACTTGCATCACAGCTAAGCACTTCTCCAAGATCTACATCCCTAAGCAATCAGCTGAAGAGGAGTTGTATATCTGCAACTATGCTATTCTGTGAATTTCAAGACTCTGTGTTTTGCAAAACAGGTTACTCTTAAATTGTTTTCTTTATTCCCCTTTCCTTCTAGATGCAGTGTTGGTGTTTATAAAACTGCAATGTAGTTCCAGTTCCTTTGTTGACTTGATGTACTTGGTTTGCATGTTAAATAATGGTTTGAATGGAATTATGACATGGTTCTCTTCAGTCACAGCCAAGACTATTTGCAGAATTTGAGTTTGTCCAACTTTGGCAATTTCAGAGAAAAATCTGAAAGTATAATTTATTCAGCTGTTATTTGCACTTCAATAGTGACCACTCTCCAAAAAGAGAGAGAAGATGATTTAAAATAGGCACTTTACAGACAGAGCAAGAGATGGTTCCTTTCCGAAAGAATGAAGAGAAAGAAAATTTTGTTATCTTTACTGCTGAAATGAATAGGTATTTTTGCATTCATTAATATTGTTGCATTTGGGGATAGCCCACTGAATAATGAAATAATTATTCACCACAGAAATGATGGTTGCATATCTATTTATTTGGTTACATCAATTTGGCTTGTAGGTAACTTTGTTATTAGAGGCCTCTATCCAAGTATGTGTATAATACTGTGGGGACTTGCTTATGGTTCCTAAATGGTGAGGACAGAGGGATGGGTACAACTGAATGGGAAGCAGGGGGGAATCATCACTTAATCACACACTTATACAAATAAAGAATAGATTTAATGAGGAAACCTAATATTAAGTTTAACCAGACTATATACTCCCCAATTTACTTATTAATTATTTTGCAAACCTATTTCTTTCTTTCTCATTAGGGTCTTCTGCATATATCAAATACAAAAAGCTTAGATGCAGGTATAACAATATTTCAAACCAACAGTAAGCATATCACTCTACCCTTTTTCCTTTATGTCCCATTCGTAAAGATAGGAGGCCCGTCTACTTTGTGCTCTGTTCTTCTCCTGGCCGTGCTGTAGAGCTCCCTAGCTTCAGAACTCTGGTGTAGGGCTGAAACTCATTCTCATGATTCCCATGTTTCTTGATGAGAATCACGATTGTTGGCTTGTTCTGACAAATGAGAATGAACTGAGAACAATTAGTATCTCAGCTCCATTCTCACCTAGAAACACAAGAAGAAACAACAACAACAGCAAAAATCCAAAAAACTGCATGGGCAAAATGGCCACCAAGTGCATGTGCAGCCATTTTCCAAAATGGTGCTGGAAGCATTGCTGACATTTTAGAAAAGGGCAGCCATTCTGCTGATACATGCTGGCCATTTTTTGAATGGGCAGACCGGCTGCCCTTTTCCAAAATGACATGCGCAGAATGGCCCCGGTGGCCACTTGTGCATGCACAATTCTTTTCCTGTCTTTCTTTTTAAAAAAATAAATAAATGAGATATCTCATGAGATTTCATACTGGAGCCAAGATCTCAGCGAGATCATGATCCCCAACACCACATCTTGCTAAATACCTTGCAAAAATGAAAGGTTTCTTATTCAGCCCTACTCTAGTCCCTGCTGATAGAGAACTCTCTGCTGCCTGCCTCCTCAGTTTCTGCCTGCATTGCTGCTATATCCATGGCCTGTCTTAAAGTTTCTGAACACAATTAATGCCACCATGGTCCCAGTATTATAAGCTTTCTCATCCAGCTTCCAGTCAACTGCTCTAACCGATTTACTCCTTCAAAAATTATTCTGGCTCTTAGTATTCAGTCCATGCTGACTTAACTTGGCTATATGCTTCTCTGTTCTTAACAGCCTAAAACCACCCTCCCAGCTCTGAGGTAGTGCTCTCTTTCTCTTTTCTCCCCAGTTCTGGCCCAGTCCACCAACTGACCACTTTTCAAAAGACCTTCCTCCTCCTGCCTAGCAAGAGCCAACATTCTGGCTGGACTCTGCTGTACCACACTATACACATGCAGGGTGGCCCTGGGAAAGTCCCCCATCTCCCTACGTTGCTGCCACCACTTCAGCCCTGCTTCTCCCTCTCATAAGTGGTAAGGGGATTTGTAGGCGAGGGAGTCTCCCATGACTACCCTGCACATGCACACGCAGTGTACATGCATGCAACTCTAATTTTGGTCAGCATGTGACCTTGGATTGGGGCCATGGTTACTTCATTTTGTCACTATTTGTGCACAATAGAAGTCGAGGGTGTCAAAACAAAGTTTTAAAAATTCTGAAATAATCAGAATAACCAAACAAAAATGGATATTAATTTCCAGAAACTTAGCAGGAAGTGAATAGTGGCTTATATCCATTTTGTCAGACCAAATTCAAAGCTGACAAAATTGCTGAATGTGATATTCACTATGCATATTAATTTTTTATTTCAAGTCTAGTTATCTCTACCTCCCCTACTCACCCCTTCCCTTTCCCCCCATTTCACAGATGAGAAAGTAAGGCAGAAAACAAATAAGTGGCTTGCAATGCAGGCTGAATGCAGTGCATGTCTCACAAAGTTTTGCCCAGGAAAGCAAAATACATGGGTCTGGCCCCGCTTTACAAATGTGTTATGAGATCTTTTATTTTTGTTGGGGGTATTTTTTTTTTTTCATTCTGTGAACTGAATAAATCCAGTTTTGTTTTGTTTTTTAGAAAAGAAAAACTGAAAAATAGAATAAGTCTCATGCACCTACAGCAATCCCTCATATAAACGATGCTGGAATCCTGGATCTCCAGGAACAAAGTTCAAAATTCTACCTATTGCACTACAGGAAGAACTGCTACACTAGTTTAAATTCAGCTACCAGAGTAAGAACTGACACACATGTCAATGTAAATCTCTGTTAGCTTATTATTTGTAAAATGGGATAGCAACTGGTGGACCATAGAAGTATCAAACATAGTCAAGGGATGTGAGATTCATACTCAAGACTGACTCTTCTCCTGTCACTGCAGGGAACATTAATAAGGCTGCAAAGATATTGACACACACACACCCTTCTAGAGCTGCCCCATTTTGGTTGAGTTTTCCAACACAAGTTGTAGAGATAGGTCATTGGCCATTTGCCCAACTTAAAAGGGGATGGGCCCTTCCCTGTATAATTATGTCAATTGCTGCCAGAAAGCCCTCTATTGAGCTATAGTTGAGTGACGCCCCATAATCCTTAGCATAGTTACTAGGCAACTGAATAACACATCATCAAAAATATTGTGAATAGATATTTGAATGTTCTTCACTCCCACTCTTGCAATGGTGAAATATTATATTATTCTAGGGTGATATTACTGTTTCAAAATCCAGTAACTTTCAAGTGCAGTATTGAAATAACCACTGAATAAGCATATAGAGAAGTAAGATTATCCTTTGAAATGATAATGCTGAAGAATATAATTTGGAATTCATAATATTTCTGTCCAGACACTGTTACTTTTATAAGTTAACATTATCCACAGCATACCAGGAGAGTAGTAGATTTTCTCTCATTTACTGTGCCTCAGCTCTTTAATTTGTGTAGGAATGACGCAAAAAAAATGAATGGAATCACAGAAACTAATTTGCATTCTACATATCAAGAGCAGAAATTTATGTCATGTATCTGGTAATACCAGCAGCCTTCTGAAGAATGATGACAGATGTGTTTTTATTTTATTATTTTATTTTATTTTTTACTATAGACCATTAAAAAACCTTTAGATGCAACATGGAGAGGTTGGGATGTTTGGCAGTTCTATGTCTGGGTCTGTGCCTTCAATGTGTCTGATAGATAATTATTATTTTAGATTTATATGTCCACCCTTTTCTCGGGAGATGTAGGGCAGCTTAAAATAAATTAGAAAATATATCAATACAGATAAAGACCCTTTTTACACAAGACGCCCCCCCCCCTTGCCCATGTGGGCAATTGGGTGGGCATGGGTGTGTGTGTGTTCTGTGTGACCACTGGAGTGGGTGGGTAGGGCCCACTCATCTCTACCCACCTCCACCTATTCCCCATGCACAGAGGCATTGGACAAAATGAGATGCCTCTGTGTGAGTAGATTGGTGGAGATGGGTGTGCGTCTGTGTAACTGGCCACCCACGTGCTGCCTACGGACTGTGGCACACACCCATCCCCCCCTCACCCCGGCACCATGACTCTTCCCGGTTCATTAGAAAAGGACGAAATTTAGCCCAGTGCAAAACATAACAAAAAGACCCCTAAAGCCACTTCCTATACCTCACACAACAAAATTTCCCACCCCCAAAACATACTCCTGTCTCTCACGCGAGTAATCCCTGCCTTAGCTCGTACACCCGCTCTCACTAAGGGGGTGTACGAGTTCCAACTACTACCATTTCCTACCATTTCCTACTACCATTTCCTACCAACTACTACCATTTCCAACCTCCAAGACCGCACTGCAACACCAAGGAAGTCAACACCAAAATTTCCATTGCCTTCTATGGCAGCATGAGCAAGCGATGGTTCTCCAAGAGATATGATTAAATAACACTCTCACAGCTAGGGCTAAAACAGCAAACCGCTGTGGTAACCTTTTCCAATGAGTGGCATGGTGTGATAGAGATGTTCCCATTCTGGTACTTTAATTATGCTACTTCTACTGTTCTGTTACTTTCATTCTGCTACTTCCACCAGCTTCTAAAATAGCGGAACAATGTTTGTTCTGACAATTTCCGAGATTGTTCAGACAGTTTCTGAATTAGCAGAATGCCATCAGAATTAACGGAATGCTGATGGAAAAGCTGCGGAAAGTCACAAGCAATTCCAAAATGGTGGAATGAAATAGCGGAGCTGGAAAAGGAATTGCTGTTTCAGCCCTACTCACAGCTACACTTTTGCAAGCCCAATGACATCAGTGATCTAAGGCAGATTTATATCTGGGCAAAATTTGATCCTGTGTTGTGCCCATAGAAGCTTCAGACAATTCACTCGGAACAGTGTGTCACTATAAAACTGAAAATCTGCCCTTACATATACTTCTTCAGTCTCCGTTAAAACCAAGGGAGCTGATTCTAGCCCCTGCAGGCCATGCACATACCATGTAAACAGCATGTGTATCTTGTGCGCAACCCCCCGCAGACCCTGTGTGCACCCTCACTATCAGAACTATTGTGTGAGAGTGTAAACCACATGAGCAGGAGGTCAGGATCAGCTGCACTGGTAGTACACATGTGCATCCCAGGGTAGAATGCGGCCATTAATGGCTAGGCAATTCTAAATAACTTCCATGAGTTTCATCAGGGCTGTAGGATGATCTAATTTTAGAACATAAAGTGACCCCAGATTACAATTTTAGCAGGATGTATAGCTTCTGCAGCACTTTGCCAGATTCACTGGCAGGAATTTTATCCAATGAAACTCAAGCCTGAAAAGTTTTCAGATCCTTTCAGAATAGCTGCCATCTCACTCTTATTGCTACAGCAGCTAATAATAGCTGTTTGCATGCTACCAGCCGACAAACCTGATTTCCAAATTGCAAGACAGCTCTTTTTGCATGTGTTCCCCAACCTCAGCTGCTTATCATCAATGTGAGCATTTATATTTTAAACACTGAAAATAAGCTCCCTTCTACTTTTAATGGGGTCAAGACAAAGGAAGCACTGAGATTATGATTACAATAAACCTGAAAATGGAGAGTACAAATTATTAGGAAGCTTTTTATTTTTATTTTAGCTTCATTTTGTTCCCTCCCAGCTGCAACTCTGGCCTGCAGTATACATGTCACAGTGAGCTCTAATTATGTAATCAGTCCTTTCCCTTTAGGTTATTTGACTTATCTAAATATTAATCTTCTTTTACATATAATGTTGCAGCATACCTAATTACACTTCCTTCCCACTCAGTCCCTGAAAAGGCACTGTAGCATGGGGGTGGAATTCATTAATGTCTTAGTATCCATTTAGGCAGATTTTCAAGTAATTTACTGGTAAAAAGCCTGGATTATCATATGTCTATTTATTAAAATCCACTTACAATACACATTACATGTCAGTTCACCATTGAGCCCATTCTAGCGGTACACAAACCCCAATACAAATAGAAAAAGATCAGCAAAATTGTGATGCAAAATAATCTTTCCTCAAAAATTAAAAACATAATATATATATATATGCCCTAAACATAATATATATATTCATCACCATTGTCAAGAAAGCCACTTTTGCCTACAATTCCCAGACTGTTATCTCAGATGGAAGAGTTTTCTAATACACCTCAAACAGAATACGTTATTTCAGTCTGTCCCTTGAAACTGTGAAAAAGCTACCTTTTTATGACAATCACCTAGACACTGCTACCACTTAAGATAATAGCAGTTGAAAGAACAGGAAAGAGCAGTGGCTTTCATGTCATCATCCCAGTGTAACAGCAAACCATATTAAAGCAGCATTTTCTTGACCAAAGTGTAAGGCTATTGTTCTGAAACATGACAGTCACTGAAAAATCACTCTACAGTTTCCTTTCCAGTTAGATGTATGCTGAGAAAATTCTACCTAATATTTAACCAAATTTTTTCTCTCTATTATCTTAAGCTCCGTGCCTCTAGCTGCTTTATTTTAGTGTATCCAGGGACAGTCTTACCACAGGGTGACCTGAAGCGACTGCGCAGACTCTGTTATTTTCTCTACTTCCCAAGGGCCTTCACCAGGGCAGGGCATGTGCCCCCCCCCCCCTCCTCCCACTGGAGCCCCAAATACAACCACCTCATAGGCCCAATGGAGGGTGTCCCCAAAGGGGAAGGGACATAGGGAAGCGTCCACTAGGGATCCTACATTTTATCTTCACCCCAGGTCCTGAAAATTCTAAGGCCAGCCCTGAGTGTAGTCAGAAGCAGCACAGAATAGTCATGGAATGATCTGTATGTTGAAATAGGGTGCAGGCCTTTAAGGAAAAGGATAGGACTATGGAGATTGTAGGTATGGAGGTCAAGAGGATCATGTGAAGTTTGGGTCAGATGAGCAGTTCAGCTGACCAGGACAATCTTTAACAGAAGGGCTGGAGGAAGACATAAGTAAGTTGGTGAGGAAACAGGAACTGAGCAGGCCCTGGGGTTGATCCTCGGGAGAGGCTAGTAGTAAAGCTCAATTGAAGATCAAGAAGTTTGCAGAGAAAAGGTTTGCTAAGTGCCGTGGGAAAGGGCAGAACTGAGAGCTGCAATACTGGAATCCCAACCAGCATGTGAACAGATTCATATGAATGGGATCAGAGACCTGAAAAGATGCACTGCAGGACTAACCTTTTTCAAGTGCTTAATAAAAGCAGACTGCCTGTTACTAATGATCATTTCTCACTTACTTTACAAAATGTGACTTCTTGTGCTTTAGCTAGAAGACATCATTAGCCAGAATGCAGGGAACTGCATCATCACTGGACAGTTATTTTTCAATAACTGTAATTTGACTCGTTGTCGTTTTCTCTGTTTTGTCCAAAATCATTCTTGCACTCTGGTTCTTTCATTTAACATCTTTTGAACTTTTTGCCATCAGCACATTCTGCCATGGCTTTCCCCTTTTTTCAGCAAAAGCAGAAATGTTCCACAATATACCTGAAAGTAGAGGAAAAATAATCCTCAATACAAATAAATAAATGGAGCTGTCAACTTTCTGGAGAAACATTTGTATAAAAAACCCAGAAACACTTATTTCGCTCATTCCTGCACAGTCCAATTCCCACTGAAACATTGGAAGTTTTGCCAGTGGCTACAACAGGATCAGAAGTGATTTATCTCCCCCATATCTCTCCTTTCCTATAGGCCCACAAGGCCATTGTCCTCACGTTTTTGGTTGTGCTTGTGTTTACATTGTTAATGTTTAGAAACTTCACTCCATTTCCCCCATTAGGTTCTAAAGCAAGATACTATGGCTGCTTTTAGACGACTGTAAACTGATCAGGACCCTGACCGAGGTAGGTCATTCACGGCTTGAAAAGAATGTGCAGTGCCGTATTGCGTGACATGTGATCAGGTACAGCACAGGAATGACTCGAACCTAACCAGTGACTGACTCAGCCTGTCTGCAACTCCATGTCCTGCTTATTGCACCATCTCTCAGCCCCACTCCTCTAATCTGTCTGGCCAGGAATCTGACATTGAAGGTGCTGAAGCAGCAGTCAGCAAAGACTCAGCTGCTTACTTCTGGTGTGCAAGCTCCAAACCCAGCATCCCCCCCAGCCAGGGAGTACAGCTAGGGCGGAAGCTTGCACAAACAGGAAGAAGATTGCTTCTTCCCTCCAAACAACTTCCTGTGTATCCTACTGGCCAGTTTTAAATTTCCCCAGGGAACCAAGAAAAAAGTGGTGCCCCATCGCACCCTATTTCCCTTTCTTCCTATTTTATCTCCTTCCATCCTTTTGTCATCCATATTATTTTCTTTGTCTGCTCTACCTCTTCTCATGTATCAATAAGGGATCCAGAATTACTGCACAATACTTCAGTTACTCAACCCACTTTTAGACGATCACGCTGTGCGCTCGTGCGGGGTTTCAAAACCCCTGCGAGGAGAGATTACATGAGACTGGTGTCCGCGTGAATGTTGAGGTCCCCAAGACTAATGTCTTCAGGGAGTGCAACACCACATCCGACACCAGCTCCATCAGAGCATGTAGGGATCCTGCTGTACAGGTGGGTGCATGATATACTAGCAGCATCCCCAATCTGTCCCCCACCAAATCAAGCACAAGATGGAGGCCCTCAACACCTGAAATGGCCTGCACTGGATTCCTCCTGACAGACTACGAATCCCTAAAAATGATGGCTAAAACCACCACCACCACCACCACCCTGTCCCTCCGATGAAGGTTGATTCTGCACGGAGTACCCATCTGGAACAGTGTCAGTCAGAATAGGCCCTGACTCATCATCCAGCCAGTTCTGTGTGATACACATGAGATTGGCATCATGGTCGAGCATAAACTCCCGGACAGTAGTGGATTTGTTAACCACCAACCTTGCATTCAACATCATCAAGTTCAGGTCGTGAGGTTCTCTGATCATGAACCACCTTGTCACCCACTTGGGGTGAAGTGAGAGGGACAGGCAACAGGCACCTTCCCCATCTCACAGATCTCATTCCCCCAAGTGACCATATCTTCCCCACCCATCACAACCCCAATGACTGTGATTCCCCACCCTCCAGCCGGACACACACACACCCCGCTCTGCCCAGACAATGAAGGAGATCTCACCCCCATGTCCTGTATCTCCCTCCCGGTCTCACTGGGCAGGATTTAACACTCCCCCTGAGGGAACCTCTCCCCCCCCCCGACCGAGGGAAAGATTCCCCCCCAACAACCCAACAAAAATATAAAACCTTCCTAACATCCCCCCTCCTCCCAAAAACGTAACCTCCCCATAAGCTTTCCCTAGAAAAAACCAGACCACCGCCAACCCACCCTTTTTGTGTGGCCCCTAGGCATGTACCTGTGGCACACTGGGTGGCAGGCCACGTTTAATCTCCCTCTCCAGGCTGTCAGTCCCAGAAGCCTTGCTTCACCAAGGAGCCCTGGTCCCTCCTCTTCAAGGGAGGAGGGGGAAATGATGTTACCTCTGGCCTAGGGTATCATTTATTTTAGGGTAATACATTTATTTTTTTCTGGAAGTTTCAGGTTTTATATGCTAAAAATATTCCTTAGGGTTAACGTGAAATGCTGTGAGTCAGTTTCTGCAAAAGACTTAATTAGTTACCATAAGCTAGAGTTGGAAATCAGGAAGCACAAAGATTATTGAGGATCATAGAATCACAGAATATCAGAGCTGAAAGGGACCTGAAGGGACTATTTATTTATTCATTTATTGGGCACAGGCTTTCACCATGGCCAAACCATATAAAAACATCTGTATTTTACAAAAATTATAATTGTGCATGCTGGTCCCGCCAACACGTACATACATGCATACATACACAGCGAACCGTCGCTTATTTACAAAGTCATAGTTATCCATACTGAAAGCAATCCCACCAAAACATACATAGGTGACAGGTATACATTAGCAACATAGCTGCCCAGTAACATACTATACATTATAGATCGAAGAAGATCCAGATTCCACTAACGGATCTTATCTCAATCCCCTCTTTAGCCCAACCCAGCACAAGGCAAAAGCCCTGTAAACCACCTTATGCACCTATATGCTTCTAATCCAATCAGTTCTACCTTAATTTATTGGCTCCTAATCCATGTATACCCACTCTAAAATTTTGCCTTTGGGTATTTAAGTGCGCATGAACAACAGCCTGTCTTCTATGGGCCAGAAGCAAAAATGTTGCAACGGCCTGCAGATGATGGAGTTGTGTTAGGGTAGACAGAAAAACAAAGGATTCGAAAGAATTCTTCCCTTTATCCAGCACTAGAGGGGCTAACCAGGTCTCCCTCAGGTGGCGATAATATGGATATTTCATCACCATATGCTCTCCTGTTTCTACTTCGTCTAGTGAGCAAAGACATTTATGTTCACTGTACGAGGTCTTCGCATATCTGCCCTCCACCACGGCAGTATTGAGTAGTTCAAAACGGAGCAGGGTATAATAATGCCTCAATCGTCTGTTCCCTAATAGGTCTAAATAGGGTTCCTTGCCAAAAAACTTCTTCCCAGTTGCCAAAGTAGGTGCAACCCTTCATTCCCCTAAGGACGCGATATCCTCCTGCATTGTTATATCTTTAGATCTCTGAAGTATAATCCGCCTTATCTCCGCAATAGTATAGCCCTGGAAACCCTGCAGAGACAGACCCAACCTCCTCAGTAATACAGTCAAATACCTTATCCAGGGATATACCCTAGATCCTTCATGTTTCAACTGCTCCATCAGACAATGAAATGACAGCGATTCAGGAGAACTTGTTAATAGCCTAATCCAGTATCGCAAGAGGGCCAACCTTACATAATGTTCAATCAAAAGCAAGCCCGTTTCAGCACAGAGCGCTGCACCTGGAATACCGGGCCCTACCCTAAGGATGCTCCTTAAAAAAAAAATTGCACTCTCTCCAGTACTACATGATCTGGGGCTGTCATTATTTCAGCATCAAAGATCAGCATAGGTAATACTTTGGCCTGAAAGGCCCCTAGTATGGAAGAGACAGGAGTTCCAAAAGAAATATTGTGTGCTTTCCAGAAGGCTTTGGCAGCCACCTTAGCTACTCGTGCTCTGTTGCTTACATGTTGAGTCCATGTACCCCTTATAGTAAAAGAGACCCCCAGATAGGAAAATGCCTTCACAACTTCTATCCTGAGATCTGCAACTCTCCATTGTTGTGCGCGAAATTTACCATCTACTATTAAAATGTTAGACTTATTAGCATTGATCTGCAATCTGTTAAGAGAGGAGTATTCTGCTAAGCTTTTTACCTGAAGGGACATCTAGGCCACCACACTGCTTGCATGCAGAATTAATATAACTACAACATCTCCAACAGATGACTGTCCAGCCTCCAATGACAAAGAACCTACGACCTCACCAAGCAACTTGTTCTATTACCAAACCAATCTTATTGCTAGGAAACTTTCCCTGATAACTAAACCAAATCTATTTTCCTGTAATTTGAGCCCATTATTTCTAGCAATGAGCCCAAAGTAGCAACAGTTCTTTGCTTTCTTCTTGGTGACAGCTCTTTAGATATTTGAAGACTGCGATCATGTCTCCCTTTAATCTTCTCTTTGTTATATTAAACAAAGCCAAAGAGTATACCGAGTTCCTTCAATCTTTCTTCTTAAGACTAGCTTTCCACACCCTTTGTCATCAATGGCCCTTTTTAAACAGACCCGGGAGGCACCGCAGTGCAGGGGGGATGGGTGGAGGCAGCAGCAGGTGTGTGGAGCGTGTATGGCCCATCACATAGACGATGCACACCCACCTCCACCCATCTCCATGCATGGAGGCGCCTCCGTTTTCCACAGTGCCTCAGTGAGTGGGCAATGGGTGGAGATGGGTGGAGTGCAGGAGCACACACATACCTCCACCAATCCCCACCAACGGTCACACAGACGCCCCTCACCCACCCAGTCACCCATGTTGGTGAGGGGGGGGGGGAGTCATTTCATGTGAAAAGGGCCTTTGTTGCCTAGCTCCTCTGAACCCACTAAATTTGTCAAGGTCCTTCTTGAAATGAGGTGCCCAAAACTGGACAACGGTACTTCCGGTAAGGTTTGACTACAGCTGAATAGAATGGAATTATTACCACTCTGACTTTGAAACAAGGCTTTTGTTAATGCAGCTTCAAATTGCATTAGCCTTTTTTGCAGCCACATCACATTGCTGGCTCATGTTTAGTTTGTGGCCAGCCACAATTCCTAGATCCTTTTTCACATGTGTTGCTGCCAGCCAGGTATCCCCCATCAAATATATATGAACTTGTTTTTTCTTCCCCAAATGTAGAACTTTACATTTATCTCGGTTGAATTTCATTTTATTCATATCAGCCCATATTTCTCATCTATCAATTTGTTTGCATTCTAATTCTATTTCCCAATATGCTAGCTACTCCTCTCAGTTTTGTGTTATCTGAAAACTTGATAAAGTATTCCCTCCATTCCTTCATCCAAGTCATGAATAAAGATGTTGAATAGCACCAGACTCAAGACAGAGTCCTGTGGGATCCCAGTCGATACTTCCCTCCAGTTTGATGATGAGCCATTGATGATCACTCTTTTAGTATGGTTCATCAGCCAGCTGTGAGTCCACCTTGTTGTGGTGTCTTGCACCTCACATTTTGCAAGCTTGTCAATGAGGATCTCATGTGAAAGTCTGCCAAATGCTTTTCTGAAAGCAAGATATATTATCTCTACAACACTCTCCTCATCCACTAAACTAGTTACTCTATCAAAGAAGGAGGAAAATTAGTCTGGTGTGACTTCTTCCTGACAAATCAATGCACTAACTACACGTAATAATTGCATTACCATCAAGGTGCCTACAGATTGTTTTATAATCTATATTACTATCTTCGCAGGTAGTGAAGTTCAGCTGACTGGTCTGTAATTTCCAGGATACTCCTTTTACCCTTTATCAAAGACAGGGACAACATTCATCCATCTTCAGTTCTTTGGCACCTCACCTGTTTTCCAAGAGTTCAAATATAGCTGACAGAGGTTCTGAAAGTACTTTGGTGAGTTCTTTCAGTACCCTAAGGTTAACGTATCCAGCTTGGAAGATTTGAATTCATTCAAAGTATGCAGGTACTCTTTGGCCACCTCTTTATCTATTCTGGCCTATTTTCTTCCCTCCTTTTCATTTGTACTCCCTTTGCGATCTTGGTCACAATTTCTCATTTCTTGAAGACTGAGACAAAATAAGAATTGAGAAGTTCTGCCTTCTCTTTGTCCCCTACTAAGATTTCACCATGCAACCTTTTCATTCCTTATTCTTCCTCTTACTTCTGACGTACTTAAAAAACACCCTGTGACCACACCACCTGCACTGGTGGGTAAGTATGTGCAGGAGCCGGGCCTTTCCCAATTCACAGTTCAAGACAGAGGGGAATCTATGTTTACTGTAAGGCTTTCATTTCCAACTGGCTTGTAAACATCAGTCCCAGAACACAGGTGTTACCAGTCAAATACATCAAATGTCCAGCCAGCTTACAATCTTTGCACCATTCTCCAAATGGCTGTACCTCATAGGTTTTTCCTGGAGTATCCTGGTGCCTGTGGTCATTGTCCTGCAGCTTGGGATTCTCGGTCATTGGCTTGCCCTTGTCAGCCATTCCTTGCCACTGCTCTGGCCCCGGTTTCAGCACCTTGGTCAGTGTAGAATGGGGAGACTCATGAGCCCAAGTCTGTTCATTTTGGCTCCCTGCCACAGACTTACTGGCTCTTGGAGCTTGCTGTCTTTTATACCCCAGTGGGTGGGGCCTAGTGACAGAGCAGATTCCCTTAAAGGGCCAGAGCCCTACTTAATCACATACTCCATTTTCTGTTTTGTTTTTAGCCTCTCTTTCTAGCCTTAGTTCATTTTGTGCCTCCTGACACCATCAATACAAGTTTGGGCTATATGTCTGTACATGCCCATGGTAACTTTTCCCTCCTTCTGTTTTTTATATGTTTCCCCTTTTGACTCTTAGCTCATTGGTAAACTCCTTCTGCAGCTACAATGGGTTTTGTTAGATGTCTCCAATTTTTCTTTTTCATTGGAATTGTTTGGGATTGTTCCCTCAGCATCTCCTTTTGTGCATGCTCCCTTTTTTGATCAATTGTGTAACTATTGTGACAGAGGAAAGATTGAGATTAAGAGGCACAGTCTACTTCAGAATCCCAAATATAAGGAAGTGCAAGAGCTATATTTTGTCAGCCAGTAGCCACTCCATTAAGTTAAGGTACATTGGAGTTTTACTGCAAAGCCTCCCCTTGGTTTGCATTGGAATTTTCAGGCAGTGTGCTTCCGGGTGGCAACCTTTTTTGTTGCTGGATGTAGCATAATTTTTGGAGTAGGTGATTGTGGTTGAAGTCGCTTGAAAATCAAATACGGTATCTTCTTTCCGTAGACTGATTTTGGGGTGTTTATGTATCTTTGTTCCAACAGTAGATGGGTCGCAAGATGCCACTTTGTGTTAATGGCACAACTCTTAATGCAACACATGCATGGTGTGTAAATGTTGTGTTTGAACTCCATTGTAAACAATGGTGTGTGGTGGTGTGCTTGTCTACTGATTGGTTGTTTGCTTGTCTGATGTCACATGTGCAGCACTTGTTCTGGTGGCCAGAAGCAGCCTTTGAAATTGAAAAATGGCAGGAGCATGGCAGAGTACCCGCTCTGAAAATTCCACACTGCCTGAAAATTCCAATGCAAACCAATGGGAGGCTTTGAAGTAAAACTCCAATGTACCTTAACTTAATGGAGTGGCTACTGGCTGACATAATATATCTCTTGCACTTCCTTATATTTGGGATTCTGAAGTAGACTGTGCCTCTTAATCTCAATCTTTCCTCTGTCACAATAGCTACACAATTGATCAAAAAAGGGAGCATGCACAAAAGGAGATGCTGAAGGCACAATCCCATACACTTGCCTCCAGAGCATAAAATAGAGAGCTATTGTTCTGCTGAGGCTCAGCAGACGAATCCTGAGGGGCTGAAGCAGCTGGGAAGTGAAATGAACAAGGAAAGCAGGCTGCCGCTGAGGAGTGAAATAGAGCCCGAGCTGCAGCATTGAACAATTACCAGATCCAGTCCCCCCCAGCAATATCCTCCCCCCTCCTGAACCCCCAACACCTATCAGGTCAGTGGCAGTGGGGGAACTTACAACTTCGCGTAGTCTAAACTCAAATCTTAACTTGAGTCCCTAACCGAAGAGTGCACCCCAAGGGTTAAAAGGGAGTTCAAAGTGCTAAGAAAGGGGATGAACAGAGCAGCAGGGCAGATCACTCTTGGGGGGTGGGGTGGAGTGGAAGGGGGGCTTTCCCCAAGTGGCTGCCCTGAGGAAGTCACCCAACATCAGTCAACTCAAGACAATGGACAAGACAATGGATCCCACCTGAAGGAAATACAGGTAAACCAGAGATGGTTGCCTATTGGGTTAAGCAGATAAGTTAAGGCATGTTCCTACCTCAAAGACCATTTCCTACCCTTCTCTACCCAAAACACCCTACCCTACCCTTTCCAACCAACCCAAACAATACTTTGGGAAGGAATACAATCATCCTACTAAATAAAACCTTACCTAGCCTTTTCTAAATACCTCCAAAACCCTTTCAGAAATAATTCTGAAAGTGAATTAGCATCTTCCCCAAAAAACTCACTTGAAATATACATCACTAACAATTCCAATCAACCACCAACAGGTATGGAATTTGAAAGTTAAGGCAGCAATGAAGGAGTGAAGTTTTGGATGCCAGGGTAAACTCACACACACACCTAAACTCCTTTGCCATGAAAGGATCTGGTTTTCTACACACCCGAAACATGAGTCACTCACATGACTCACTAGTATATATGAAGTGTGTCTGTTTCTGCTTTTGTATGGCACCCATGCCAGCACTTGTAACTTACCATAATTCCATGTTTTGACAAAATGCCTGTATCAGGCTGTGGTGGTGATTGAAAAATGGGTAATTGAAGAACCAGCATAACTAAAGCATGTTTGGAGTATCTTAATCACTATCTTTATCAAGGTCCTGGAAACCCAATTTGATTTGCTTAATGTACAGATGTTAATGCTTGCATGGGTGGCAAGTTAAGGCGGGTGCACATGCACATAGTGGTACACCACGTAGCACCCCATACAAAAGCAGAGACAGACACACTTCATATATATTAGTGAGTCATGTGAGTGACTCATGTTTCGGGTGTGTAGAAAACCAGATCCTTTCATGGCAAGGGAGTTTAGGTGTGTGTGAGTTTACCCTGGCATCCAAAACTTCACCCCTTCATTCCTGACTTAACTTTCAATTTCCATGCCTGTTGATGGTTGATTGGAATTTTTAGTGATGTATATTTCAAGTGGGTTTTTGGGGGATGATGCTAATTCACTTTCAGAATTATTTCTGAAAGTGTTTTTGGGGTACTAATTAGAAAAGACTGGGTAAAGGTTTATTTAATAGGATAATTGTATTCCCAATCCCTCCCAAAGAATTGTTTGGGTTTTTTGGGTAGGGAAGGGTTTTTGGGTAGGAAAGTGTCTTAACTTATCTGCTTTCTACTCCCACTTGGTCTCAAGATTGCTGTAGCGTTGATTAAAAGGAGGATTTTTGACCAAGAACTGCAAATCGAATCATCAATTTTGAGTACTCAGAAAGTGGCCCCTTATTATGTTAATATTAGGCTTCAGGCTCATGAGTCTAGTTACCTATTTTGTTGGACTGATTGATGGTTGAGACATGCATTAACCTTGTTTAGGTTTTGTACTTTTTCGTTAGCTATATCTCATGGGCGATTTTTTGGTATTCCTAGGGACTTGAGACTTTGTACAAACTGTTCATTAGGCCAGACTGAGTCCCTTCTACATGTACTATTTGACTGTCCGGATGATGCCAGTGACAGGAGGAAATTTTTGCATGTATACCTTTCACATTGGGTGTTTTCAGATGTGACGTGGCGGCTTCGCCCCGTCCCAAAAACAACCCAGAGATTCCCTGCCGGGATCACCCAGGCATGGCAAACAGACGTGCTGGGGATCCTGGCGGGGAATCAGGGAGGGGGCGGGGCCGCGCAGCACAATGTGCAGCGCACGGCCCCGCCCCCTCCATGCTCCCTCGCCGCCCGCCCTCTGGGGAGACGGGCAGGTGACGCGGCCATTACCGCCGCAGCGTCTGGCCGAGTTCACCACGGCCCGGAATCCTGCCGGGGATTCCGGGCCATGATAGCCGACCAGACGGTCCTTTTTTTTGATGCCCGCCTGGGATCACTTTCACCACGCTTCCGGGGATTCTTGCGCCGGGAGCCCGGAAAGCGTGGTTGAAATTGACCCCATGTGAGTATTCAGTGTGGTGAACATCTGGCGGCCGCCAAACAGATGTGAAGGGCACAGTGACCACAGGTGGGTATTCACTGTGGTTCACTGTGATCTCGTCATGTCTGAAAATACCCATTATCTTGCTTGGCCCTTGGATATGCTTGCATTCAAGCAAACATATCCCTCGACCCTCTCCAGTCCGGCTTCCGCCCCCTCCACTCTACTGAAACTGCCCTGGCCAAGATCACCAATGATCTACTTGTCGCTAAATCGAAGCGCCACTACTCCGT
>QEPC01001999.1:305988-323073 GCA_003113815.1 Sphenodon punctatus | reverse complement strand
GTCTCTCCCCCAGCTCCTGTCTCTCAGATTGTAAGCCCTAGGGGCAGGGACCGTGTCTATTTTATTACTTTGTAAAGTGCCAGGTACACTGCTGGCGCTATATAAATGTTTGTTAATAATAATTCAAACTACTTGGTGGCAGCGACTCCTGCCTTTCAAGAGCCATGGCCTTATATTGTGCCTGTGTTCTTGACATCAGGCGGGCTCAATTGCTTCCTTCTTATTCGCTGTAATTTGCCTGTGGGTCTTGTTTTTATTTTTACTAATACTTCAGCCCTTTTGCGATGTGTATTATTTATATTTACATTTATATTTCATTTGTCTAGATTTCATTTGTTGTTCTTGTAATGTTTGTAATGACCTTCAGGTTAATCATAAATTATTATTATTATTATTATTATTATTATTATTATTAAATTAACTTATCTGCTTAACCCAATAGGGGTTTTTTTGGGTAGGAATTTAAACTATCCAGAAACACAAAATACGTGTTGTCAAAAAGGAGGAAAAACCGGGCCTGCTGTTGCAAAACAATAAAGAGATGGTAGAGATGTCATTACGCTATGTAGAAACCTGCCATCTTAATCAAGTACAGATAGTAATGTTTCAAATAAATACACCTGAGCAAACTAAAATTAATATGTAGGTCAACATTGAGACCTCTGACCAATATCTGAGCAATCTCTCTCTTTTTAAAATACTTGAGCAACACTTGTGCAACTTGTTACAACTATCCATTTTCAGTGTTTTACCTCAAAAAAGGCAGTAAATATACAGCGAAGCCTCCATTGTTGGAGTTATTGAGCACAGGATATTGTTTTCTGAGGAGATGGCCAAAGGTTTACAAAATATGACCAATGGTTCATCTGATGCAGCCCAGTAGCCTGTCTTCAGCAGTGGCTGGTACAAGATACTGTTTACACCTGTACACGCTCTACTGATTTTATTGTATTTAAACGCTAAGAAATGATAATGGCCTTACTTCCTAACAACCTTTTTAAAAAAAAAAAAAAAAATCAGTGTCCTCCCAGGTGATTGCTACCATATATCCAACTCTTATATTTGAGACCAGCCACACACTCTCTACATGGACAAAAAATGTATGAAGTGATCAAGAATCAAAGTTTTGAATTCCAAAAAAATGAAGACAGCTAATGTAGTTTTTATAACATTTTCACTCAGGAGATGAGCAAAGTATTTTAAAATGATTTTCTTAAATTAATGTAGAGTTTGTGTAACCCCCACTACATTTTCAGCAGTCCTGAGAACGGTGGCAAATGAAAGTATAGTTCCTGCACAGTATGGGGGAGGGCAGGCAGGTAGGGACTATGATCAGTTGCTGTTCTGAAACCATCATGGGAGTTCCCATTAAAATTCAGATGCAGTCCCTTTCGAGCAGGAGCTGCAAAGCATAGAACAAGTAAGGTAGTCTTACAGTTGGAAACATTGTCACATCTGGTGGTGGCACAACTTATTTGTTTCATTTATTCATACCATAGATATGCAGTGCCAGATCCGGGGTAGTTGGGTCTACCTGAAAAATGTTAACATGGGCCCCTCCTGAATTGCCACCGTCCCTCCATGGGCCAGGGCTCCCCAGGTTTGAGGCCCTATCGGTCTGCATTTTACATCAGTGCTTCTTATTTCATGTTTGTTTATGGACTCTATCTACCAGTAGACGCTTGTGGGGCCCCCTAATGTGAAGGGATCTGTGCAGTTGCATAGTTTGCACATGCCTGGGTCCAGTCCTGGAGCTACATTATGGGCAACAGTAAAGTAAGTTACCTCACAACACCCTACCAATGGATTTAATTCCTCAACTGACATGGCCCCCTCCTGAATTGTCGCAGTCCCTCCATGGGCCAGGGCTCTCCAAATTTGAGGCCCTATAGGTCTGCATTTTACATCAGTGCCTCTTATTTCATGTACTAGGAAGCTCTTGTGGAACCCCCTAATGCGAAGGGCTTGTTCAGTTGCATAGTATGCGCAGCAGTACCTCACAGCATCCTGCCAATGAATTTAATCATTTATCTGGGGGGAGCGGGGAGTGGGGGGGACATGTGTAGAGATTTTAAAGAATATGCAGTCCTCATGGACACTTGGTGCTTGGCTGCTCTGTTGTGACAGACAATGGTGGATTTGTAATTCAAACACCTATCCATTATAGTGCAGTAATTATGCAACCAATGGTAAATTTCCCTAAACCAGAACTCTAGACTGTAGCCTTCTAATAGGTTATAACTAGCATTTTTAAAGTAGGCAGCTAATCTCCTTTGAATTACAATGGATTTATGTGCTGACCTCCCTTAGGCTCCTTTGAGAAGAAATTACCTAATTCCTGACAGCATTAAGAAGAGGAACTGAAAAATAAATAAACATTATAGTCTTGTATTTTTCACTTGGCAAGCTTGTTGTTTCAATATGATCTTCCTCTCCAAGCAATCAAGTGTTCTGTAAATTCCTGCTTTCCATTACATCTTCATCTAAAGTTGCCAGATGAGTGCATACTAAAGTATTCCTTTCCAAATACAACAGAGAAAGTTGCTGTTTCTATTCCATAAGCTTCCTTCTAGTTGGGATACCACGACACAAGCATTGGCAATAATTGTTGTGACATTCTGATCTCTTTTGTACTGTAATTGTATTCTCATTGTCCTTTTATCAACATGCAGTAACTTTCCCCTCCAAAACTCTTATACTCCCCCTACTTCTTGCTCCATGAAATGGAGCATGCTTATGTTTCCCTGTGGAAGACCATTTTCCCACAGTCAACTATAATCTATTGCTACATTATATGAATTCCATTATTTTCCCACTGTGTTAACTCGAACTGCCTTAAGAAGAGTTTTCATACCATGGGGACAAAAATGGGTAGAGTTTGTGAAAGTGAACTTATCAGGGCTATATATCTATAATTTAATAGATTTCATAGTCATTCAGGTATCTAAAAGATTTCCCAAGGAATTTCACAAGTTATGTCATTTTAATGAAACCTATCACATCTAATGGTCAAGGGAAAATGAACTGGATTTTATTTGGAACAATCAGTGGCAACAAACATTGAAAGAATGAAGAGCTTTACAATGGATAACAATTCAGGGATTTTAAAAAATGATCTGGCTTCAGGCTTCCTTTATTACAAGTCTTCTGACCTCAATTTCCCCTCCTTTATTTTCATCACCTGAATCCTTTCAACATTTTTGGCAGCTGCCCTCTGACATCTTGAGATCAGTACACAATTTTCTAATTTTCGCCTCAATAAAATCCCGCTGTTTTTGCTGCAGGAAGTGGGAGAGGTATGTTTTAGCTTACAAAAATCTTGGAACTTATAGGATGCTCTTTCTTTCCTTCATGCTATATAGGCATGTTTATATAAAAAAGACATATCAATTAGCATAATAATTGTACTAGAAAAAAGCCTATAGTTTGAGATGTCAGAAGTAATAAAATGTACATAGCAGTGGTGGCTGGTGGACTTTTAGGTTGGTGAGGCGGTGGGCGGGACTGGAAGGGGCAGGGCTGGCATTAAAATTTCACATTTACATAATCAATGGAATAGAGCACATAATGAATGGAAAAACAACACAGAATGAAAAACTACACAATGGTGGAGGCATGCAATTTTTCAATAGCAAAATGCAAAATGAGCAAAGCTCATTTGCGAATAAATCAAAAAGAGAAAACCAGCATTTGGTCCTGTAGGTCAAGTGCTAGGAAAAAAAAAAAAAGGCAGCTCAAGCCTTCAAATCTTTTTTAAATAAAGGGACATTATATGCATGCATGACTTGGTTCACTTTTAAAAAATTCTATTTTTAAAAGAAGAATCCATTCAAAAGAGAAACCCTGAATATGCCAAAGATGTGAGGAAACCTTCAGGAGAAGTCAGGCCACTCAATATACATCAGAGAATCCACACAGGGAAGCACCTTTACATGTGTCCTGACTGGAAAATACTACAGGTTGAGCTCAGCTCTCAGTACACACCAGAAAATTCACCCTACCAGGGAAAGGCCCTATAAATGTCTAACTGTGGGGAATGTTTTAGTGTGACCTTTAGTCTTAGAATGCATGAAACATACTCCAACCCCAACAGTTCCCTCATTCCCACCCCAGTTTCAGTTGTGGTTGGGAGAGAGGAGAGCATGACTAGAAGAGGCAGAATGGGGCAGAATGCCTTAGCAAACAGTATAGTAGACCAAAAGCTTAGCTGCTAAGCCACACTGATGCAGCTGCATTTCTAATGTTCAGACCAGCCCCTCTAATCTCTGCTCTCCTTCCCTTATACCAGAGATGGGGAACCTTAGACCACTGAGGCTAAATGTGCCTATGGCATATTTTTATTTGACTCCTTTCCAGTTCCTGGATCTGACCCCTATATCCAGTTCCTACACTCAAGAATTGAAAATCTGAGTTTAATGGAAAGGCAGTAGTGATGGGGGCATTCACACAAGGATATGGGACAAATCCAGAGCACAGAACCATAATATGGACTCTTTTCTTCATGAGTGCACTCCTTAGGCACCTTCACCTCCAACTTTTATGTGACTCTTAGAGATTGTAACAATTTTTCAATTAGTCCCTGGGAGGGAAAAGGTTTCCCACCTCTTTTATAGCAGTTTCAGTATCCTTCCTACAACTCCCAGACCAGTGAACAAAGAGAAAAAAAATACATGGAAAAATCCTTAAAAACCCAAATTCCCAGAAGCATCAGATTACTTGTAGAGTTGGGGACAAAAATCAGAGGAGCCCTTTCAAAAACACTAAAACCATACAAGGCTGCATGCAAACTTCAAAACAAGTATTTTGAAGTGCTCACTGCAACAGAAAGATTGAATATACCAAGACACCAAATAAATCCCTTGGGAAAGCATGTATATTCTTTTTTAATTTTTTCCGTGATATGAGCCCACCTAAATATCCCAACCAATTTAAATATCCAAAGTTCATCAAAATGTTTCTCAGGTCTGCGCATGCGCGAGGAATGAGAGGACGCTCCCGCCGATAGCTCCGACGAGACGCTGAATTCCCGCCCCGGGAACACCCGGTAAAGCCCCAAACAGCTTTCAAAAAGTAAAATGCCCAAACAGGGGAATCCCCCCCCAGCTAAATCGGCCTAGAAAGGAACGCTCCGCGGCTTTTGTAGAGTAAAAAACAGCCAGGAGGGTGACCACGTGGGGCAGGAGGCGGAGGGCAAGATGGCGGCCGGAATGGAGCTGTGGGGCCTAGAAGAGGCTGGACATGAGGGAGGAGGAGGAAAAGGCCTACAGTCAATCCAAAATTTAATAGAGGAAATGAAAAATGATTTGAAAACTGAGTTGCAAAAGGCAAGTGCGCATAGGGACAAATTGTTTAATAAAATGAGTAAAGTGCAGCAAGCAACAGAAGAATCTAACATTAAACTTGAGAATTTGGCAAGAAATGTCCAATCCCTAGAGGAGAGAATGACTAGAGCAGAGGATCAGGCGGCTTGCCATGAGAACGATATTGCACACACACAAAAAACAATCCAGACCTTAAAAGAAAGGGTGGAAGACATGGAAAATAGGTCCCGGCGCTCAAATCTGAGGATTGTGGGGGTCCCAGAAGAGGAAGAGACAGAAGGGATGGAATCCCTTATAGAGCAAATGATCAAAGAAAACTTCCCAGGGGAAAGGTTTGCATCACCCCCAGAAATAGAACGAGCTCATCGAGCACTGCGCCCCAAGCCCAAAGAGAATGAACAGCCACGAACAATAATTATAAAATTTTTACGCTATAAAGACAAGGAACAAATCTTAATACTGGCCAGAGGAAAACAACAACTTCAATTCAAAGGTAACAACATTAGGATCTACCCGGACTATGCATATGAAACCACGCAAAAAAGAAAGAACTGGGCAAAATACTACCTGAAACTACAGCAAATGGGTCTGAAACCTCAAGTACGCTTCCCAGCCAAGATGACAATATGGATGGACAATAGGAGAAAAATTTTCGAAGACCCAGAGGAGCTGGAGGTTTTTTTGCAAAGACATAAAGCAAGGGCCTGAAAGGAAAAAAAAAGGGCCAGCAGGTACAAAGGAAGGGGGAAAAAAGGAAAAAGGAGGTTAAAAAACAAAAAGGGGGGGAGATGAAGGCTATCATGCCAGCAGGGCAACAAGTTAAAAGTAATGTTTAAATAGAAATGTTTAAAGGTTGATGTTCAGTTGACATGTTGTATAGGCTATAGAGGAGTTACACCCTCATATAAAGGGGTTTCAAACAACACAAATACAAAAGTTATTCTCGGGGCGGCGGAATAAGAGGAAAAAATAAGAAACCTATTTTCAGGAGGAGCTAAGGGAAGAATTGTCCAAGAACAAATAAAAGCAAAGGTTCTGTAGAGCAGGGGCAGGAGATAAAACACTCCAGGCGGGCAGGGAGGATAAGGGGAGAGGGGAAAAAACAGGGGAGAGGGATAGTTGGGGTGTGGGGATAATCAACAACAGTTGTAATACATAAGTTCTAAGCTAGGTACATCAGTAGAGCTGGGGTGGGCCTATGTCATCACAGTTAAAAACTATCACATTAAACGTAAGGGGTTTAAACCACCCAGTTAAAAGGAAAAGGATAAAGAATATTTTAAAAGACCAAAAAGTTGATATATACTTCCTGCAGGAGACCCACTTGCTAAAAAAAGACCTAAAGAGGTTTGCAACAAAAAACGCTGGGATCATAGTAGCAGCATGTGGGCCAAGGAAAAAAGCAGGGGTTTTGATAGGTATGAGAGAGGAACTAGAGCCAAAAATCAATAAGATAGTTAGAGACCAAGAAGGCAGATATCTAATTGTTAACGTAGAAACACAGGGGAAAAAATTGGCCTTGGTGAATGTATATGCACCTAATGAGAATAAAAAACAGTTCTGGAAGGAGGTATTGAAACGAATAACGGAGGAGGCGGAGGGAAATCTGGTAGTTCAAGGGGACTTCAACACTTATTTCTCAGAAGCAGACACCTCAGGAAGGGCAAGGATTGCAGCATGGCAGAAGGAGATAGCAAATGATCTGGCAAAACTGGGTCTGGTGGATGGCTGGAGAGCCCTGAATAAACAAGTAAAGGACTATACATTTTTTTCAGCAGTACATGGAACTTTCTCCCGCATAGATCACTGCTGGGTAGGTAAATCTGAACTTCAAGCACTAAAACAATGCACGATACTTCCTCTGGTAGTATCGGATCACTACGCAATAATAACAAGATGGGAATGGGGTAAGACAGGGAAAAACCAAAATCAAATTTGGAAGCTAGACAAAGCCTTGCTGACTAACCCAGCGGCAGTAGCCCAAATACAAGAGGAGATAAAAAACTTTTTTGAACTGAATGAGGGATCAGTAGAGTCTATCTTTACATTGTGGGAAGCAGCTAAGGCGGTGATTCGAGGTAGGTTAATCGCCATTAAGGCAAATATAAATAAACAAAGGAAGGCGAGGCTCAGAGAGCTATATCAGGAGCTAATGGCAATGGAGACCAAAGCTAAGAACAGAGACTGCCCCAAATTAAGAAAGGAGATCACGCAAACCAGAGGGGAAATCGACGCCATAGAGAAACAAAACACAATTAGACAGTTGAAGAATATAAAATGCTTTTATTTTGACCAGGGAAACAAGGCAGGGAGGGCCCTTGCTAGGCTGGTACAAATAAAAAAGAATAAGGGAGTTATAACTAGTATAAAAAACCACCAGGGGGAGCCATGTACTGAACCTGAGCAGATAAAGGAGTCTTTTGTGCAGTTCTATGAGAAACTGTACCAGACAGAGAATCCAAACCCTGAAAAGATAAAGGAGTTTCTTAACAAAATAAAAATGCCAAAGCTCAATCAGGCACAAGTACAATATCTTAACTCACCCTTCACGGGGAAAGAGATAAATAATACCATTAAGGGACTGGCAAGAAATAAAACACCGGGTCCGGATGGATACCCGACAGAATTTTATCACAAATTTAAAGGCCTCATAGTCCCATACCTGGTAAAGGTCTACAACGCTATAGCAGAGGAAAAGGCTTTACCAGACTCATTCTATGATGCACAGATAATACTTATACCCAAGCCAGATAAAGACCCTTCCCTATGTGGCAGCTATCGACCAATATCGCTATTAAACCTGGACTTTAAAATTTTCACGAAGACATTAGCAAATAGGCTGGCAGGGTTAATTGGCACAGTTGTACACCAAGACCAGGTGGGTTTTATACCCAACAGAATAGGATCTGACAATATTAGAAAGACAATAAATATAATGCACCATCTAAACAAGAATAAAACTCCAGCAATAATAATTTCGGCTGACGCGGAGAAAGCCTTTGATCGTCTGGAAATGCAAAGTACTCACCAGATCTTGGAGAAAGTGGGGATAAGAGGGAACTACTGTAAGTGGTTATCAGCCATCTACCAACAACCCAGAGCCAGATTGGGGATAAATGGGCAAAGCACCCGACAATTCAAATTAACCAGAGGCACAAGACAGGGGTGTCCTCTGTCACCGTTACTCTTCGATCTGACCTTGGAGCCACTAGCAAGTGCCATCCGCCAAAATGACAAAATCAGAGGGGTACAGATAGGGAAACTCGAGACTAAAGTTGCACTCTTTGCAGATGACATGCTGCTATACCTAACAGAGCCAGAAAAGTCCATTCCAGAACTATTAAAAGTTATAACAGAGTACAGCCAGGTGTCAGGATACAAAATAAATATTCAAAAATCTATTGCCATGATATTTGCCCCAAATAAAAGATTGCACCAACAGATTAAAGAAATACAACCGTTCACAGAGACAAAGGATAAATTTAAATACCTAGGAATACAGTTAACAAGGGACCCCAAGGATCTTTATAGGGAAAACTACTTAGAAGCCCTGGCACAAATTAAGAAGGAGATGGATAAATGGAATAACATCACGGCCTCATGGTTAGGTAGAATTAATTTGTACAAAATGAAACTGCTGCCTAAGATATTATATAGAATTATAGCCCTTCCTATCAAAATACCCAAAACATTTGGTCAAATGCATGATAAGATTATGCTTGATTTCATTTGGAACAACAAGAAAGCACGAATTAAAAAAGAGATTTTACAGAGACCAAGAGAAAAAGGCGGGGTTAATATGCCAAATATAATTCTATATCATAAAGCAGCTACCCTCAGAGCGATTAAGGATTGGTGCACTCCCCAGAAAGACACGCATTGGGTGAATTTGGAAAAGGAGATACTAAAAGTCAATAAATTTGAATATATAGTCAATGATAACGGGGAAAAAGAGGAGGGGGAGTGGAAGCAACATCCCTTTGCAGGGGAAGTCCTGACAGCGTGGGCAGCGGTAAAACGAAAGGCAGGCATGCACTGTACAGCCATGCCGGACTCACTGCTAGACAACGAAAGGATGACCAAACATGGGATAGCAACAAAGCTGAGGAAACAATTAAAAGAAAAGTCAATTCTCAAAATGTCACAGGTGTTCCGGGGAGATCAATTCTTGTCACTCGAAGACTTACAAGAGCTAACTCAGCAGACAATAGACAACCTCCAATACTATCAATTGAGGGGAGAAATTAAACAAGCGAAATTAATACCGCATTATATCAGGCCACGCAAAAATATAGAAAGAGAAATTTTCTCTAAGGGAACAAACAAAGGGATTGTTGCGAGAGTTTACAGAGCATTGCAGGAAGAATGGTATAAGGAGGAACCGGGTTACATAAATAAATGGGGAAAATTATTGGGAGAAAAATGGGAGGAGAAGCAAAAAGAGGAAGTTAAAACTCACATGAGAGAGTGTTCAGGTTCACTAGAGGTACGGGAACCGGTCATCAAAACCATCATGTTTTACTATCTGGATCCAAGTAGATTATATAAAATTAGGGGGAAAGGTACAGATAAGTGTTTAAGGGGGTGTGGACAAAAGGCGACGTATTTACACATGTGGTGGAACTGTCCTAAGATAAAAGGTTTTTGGTCAATGGTATGGGAAAACATGCAGAATATAATTAAGGGGACAATACCATTCAGGCCCGAGATAGCTCTGCTTGGGTTATATCCCTCAGTACCTCTGTTAAAGAGCAAGAAACCTATCTGCACCACTATGATAGCTGCAGCATTAAAAGCTATACTACAGTTCTGGATTGAGGAACGGGTACCAGGTACTCAAACATGGATGAACAACTTGTGGTACCTATTCTCCATGGAAAAAGCTATGGCGACCATCAAGGACAAGACAAAAGACTTTAATGCCAAGTGGTTCCAGTGTTTGGAACAGATGCAGAAACCAGAAACGGAAGAAGATCAACGTACTTATCTGTTTGACTTTTTGTTGTGAATATACTGACACTAGCGTAAAAGAGAGAAGGAAGACAGAAGGTGCAAAGGACAATTAACACACGAGTTGATGGGGGGGAGGGCGCGAGGGGAGGGAGGGAGGACACAACGGCACAGGTTTAAGAATCAGAAAAACAAATGTAACACTGTTAATATGTTAAAGAATAAAATAAAAATAAAGAAATTTTTTTAAAAAATGTTTCTCAATCATCAGGCTACTTGGGAAGAGGGACAAAATTCAAAGGTGCTATCACAAGAAAGAACACCACAATTTTCTTAAAAACAGATGTGATGTTGGGCCCCTGTGACCTACTTTGCAACAGACCTCACCTGCACATTTGTGCAGGCACTGCTAGACATTGACCCACGAATTGCCCAAGGACAATGTCAGTGACTATCCCAGTCTCTTGCCCCCAGACAATGTCCAGCTCACAGTCTGGGCTAATCAGGCCAAAATGGGCTATCACTTCATCTGAGTCCCGTGAACTTATCAGAGCTATATATCTATAAATTTAATAAATTTCATAGTCATTAGATTTACCAAGGAGTTTCATAAGTTACATCATTTTAATGAAACCTATCACATCTAATGTTCAAGGGAAAATGAAGTGGATTCTGTTTGGAACAATCAATGGCAACAAACATTGAAAGAATGAAGAGCTTTAAAATGGATAACAGTTCAGGGATTTTTTTTAAAAATGATCTGACTTCAGACTTCCTTTATTACAAGCCTCACTACAAGTGCTCATAAAAGCAGAACTCTGCACCTACTCTTCCCCATGTATGCCCCCACAGAGTTTGGGGTGTCAATGACTGATGCCTATGCCAGTGCCAGTACCTCTGGCACCTGCTCCTCCTCTGCTCTGGCCACCTCCTCCTGTCTTCTTCACCATTTCTACAAGTGCTCAAAAAAGTAGATCTCTGCACAGGGGTACAGCTGAGTTGGAATTGACTCAGCTTCAATAAATGGACTTGGGACCCCCCACCATCACCATCTTTCCCCCTGTCCCACCCTAGTCCTGACACCATGACATCTCTCTCTCCCACCGCTTGCTGTGACTGAGCCCTAGAGGCTGTAGCTGTGCTGTCTGCCTTGTGCCATCACTGCAGCCAATGTTTGCTCCATCCTGTGCTGCCCGCTGGGTGGTTTCCACATAAACTGTGCACTGTGGGTGCTTCTGCTTCCACTCAGTCTCCAACCAGCCATGCCACAACAGGACAGAATTTGTGCTTCCCCCAGATTGGGCCCCAGGACAAATGTTGCTCCTGTGCCTATGCCCTCATCTCTGCATCTAGTAAAACCTTTATAATTTAAACAAAGGCAACGCCTGCAAGTGATTTAACAAAATGTGTAACTTCTGTTAAAATCACAAAATGTATACGATGGGACCCTTGATCTAATCTTTCTAAAATTTGACAGGGATGATCCCTTGGGTGAGGGGAACTACCTGTCCAAACTACGGATGGGCGAACATGGTTTGGAAGTTCGGAGTTCGGACCGAACTTGACCAGTTCGGTTGACCGAACCGAACTTCCGAACTGAACTCAATTTTCGAACCGAACCAAATTTCCGAACTCAGTTCTTTTCACCCATCCCTATAAGATAATATTCCATTTAGTTCAATGGGGTTTGAATTTCTGAACTCTGTTCAGATGTTCGGAGTTTGGACCGAACTCGAATAGTTCGTTCGACCAAACCGAACTTCCGAACCAAACTCGAGTTTCGAACCAAACTGAATTTCCAAACTCGGTTCTGTTCACCCATCCCTAGTCCAAACTTCATTTTAATTGGATGGAAAACAAAAACATTATAGCTGGAAATGTGTGTGCAAACCATGAAATTATTAAATTGTTTTTTAAATCAGGACCCTTTATCCAGTATTTCTGTAATTTGGCAAGGGTTGTCTCTTGCATGAGGGATATAATGGGTTCAAATTCCATCCAGATTTGATGGAAAACAAGGACGTTATAGATTGAGATTGAGATGTGTGTGTAAGACATGAAATTTGAATTGCCTATAAAATCTGAACACTATCTGGTCTTTATGAAATTTGTCAGGGATGATCTCCCAAATACCATGGATTTAGGATGAAAAATGAAGATGTTACATCTGGAAATAGGGATGGGAAAACGCGGTTCAGATGTTTGGAGTTCGGACCGAACTCGATCTGTTCAGATGTCCGAACCGAACGTCTGAACCGAACTCTCAAGCGACCGAACAGTTCGGTTGTGTTCGGATGAGTTTGGATGAGTTCGGGGGCAGGAAAAACATCTTTCCAGGGCCAAAAATTAGGTTTCGATTTCGTTTCGGTTTTGCTATTTTTTTGCATGTTGGGCCAAGTTCGGCCAAACCAAACTTGGCTGAACCGAACCGTCGAACCCGAACACGGGCTTCGAATTGAATGACTGAATATCCGAACATCTGAACGGCGTTCTGTTTGCCCATCCCTATCTGGAAATACATTTCCCATTGAAACCAATGGAAAACAAAATGAAACTTTAAAACAAAGACAAAAATTAATAAAGAAAATGAAAATGAATGCAATTTTAATAACAAGGAAAATAAAATCAAAAACAGACTAACTTTTTGTGCACATATCTAATATTGGACCAGGGTAGGCCTGATGAGGCAGTTAAAGGAATTCTCCGGGTATTGTGACATTAATGAATTGGAGATCAATTACGATAAATCTAAAGTCATTGTCTTCTCGAATTAAAAAAGAAGTATGTCTGGGATATTAGGGGAAACCCAATCCAGCAGGTTTTCCTTTTTAAATACTTGGGACTACACTTTCAGGCAACAGGCAAATGGAACATTCATCTCCATAGGGTCATGCAGGCTTCCAAGCCAATAATTAGGTTAATAGCAAGGTATTTTCACAACTCGGGTAGGACAGCAGTAGAGCCTGTGATACAAGTGTGCAATGATAAAATAAGGTCTAAGCTCCTTTATGGGGCTGAATTATGAATCCCATTAGTTAAGTCTAATTTGGGAGCTCTTCAGTTTTTCTTCTTTCAGAAATTATTGAGGATTTCCCCTAGTACTCCAGCTGCAGCAGTCCGTTTAGAGGTGGGACAATTGAGTTGGGATCAGGTTGGATGGGAGGCTGCATTTAAGTTATGGGTAAAGATTCATAGTGGACAACAGCGGGGTTTATTGGTTTATTACCTAGAGGATGAATATAAGGATCCATGGGAAATCGCGATGATCGCATCTCTTAAATTGATGGGTTTCTTCTTGGAGTTTTTGTGAGCTCAACCTCAGGACTAGTTAAGAAATTTGATTCTAACTAAGGATAGGGATATGACAAGGCAAAATGATGTAGCTGTGGTGAGAAAGACCCAGCATTTATTTGATTATATTAGTTACCTGCCTAATCCTGGAGAGCTTGCTGGTTACTTGAAATCTAAGTGTTCTGCACATGGGAAATATTTAATGTTATGTGCTCGTTTAAATGTCTTACCATCTAATGTGTTGAGGGGTCGCTTGCAGGGGATAAAATATGAGAACAGATTGTGTCCCTTTGACAATGTAGAAGTAGAGACAGTTCAACACATAATTTTTGCATGTAAAATGTATGAAGATATTAGGATCCAGTATCTGGCTAAGTTTTTAGGAAAATATCCGGGAAGGATGGAATACAACTTACTTCAGCATGCTTTGAATTCTTCTGAATTCTTACAAGATATAGTAAATTTTCTGATTCAGGCTTTTGTATTAAGGGATGGGTTTATCCATTCCAAGGTCTTTAATTGAGATTTAGATGATCAGTGGGATATATTGGAGTGAGTTGATATAGGTTGTGATGAGGTTGAGACACTATGGTATCTGTAATCTCTGCTGCAACTCTAACTGATACAGGGGACGGACTTTTTAAGGAATTTATATGTGATATATGTGGTCGAGGTAATTAATACTGAATCACATTTTGTGGTTTTGTTTTAAATTGGATAATGTGGAACTGGAATTGGATACTAGCAATACCGTGTTTTGTATTCCTTTCCAGTATGTTAAGCTTTTCTCTTTGTCTTAAATTATATTTATTTTAGATTGTTTGTATGTGAGTTTTATGTGTTAATGTAAGTTGTGTTAATATGTATACTATGGTCTTTGGCTACGTAAAAATAAATATTTATCTTATCTTATCTATCTAATATTTCATATATTTAGCTATGTATTATTTAAGATACTGTACATTTATTGTGGGTTTGCCCGAATGATAATACATGGTGGGAAATGTTTTTAGACCCCCCCACCCCCACCCCATTGAGGAGGTGAGATGTTTTAATAACTTTGAAAAAAAAAAAAAAATTGGCTTCTCCAAAATATGTCTTTGAATGTATTAAATGCAATAGCACAATTTATGACTGCATCACAGAAAGAACATAGTAGAACTGATGTATTAGATGAGTTCAGGGGTTAAGAGCTTGGTAACCAGGGGCCAAGCTATAGCCGCCAGTAAGCTCTGAGAAGAGCAAGGCACTCAGGGGCCAAGCTGTAGCTGTCAACAAGCCCCAAGAAGAGCAAGGCAGTCAGAGGTTAAGCTGTAGTCACCAGTAAGCTCCAAGAAGAGTGAGGCATCTAGGGATAAGCTGCAGCTGCCGGAAAAGCAACACTCTCAGGGGCCAAGTCCTAGCTGCCGATAAGCTCCTCAGAGGAGCAGGCAATGTTTTTATAGGTAATTAGACTGTATTGGAGGATTTTTTGTTGAAATTTAATTGTTATGAAATGTCATATGGTGTTGTTGGTTATGTTTTTATTGTAACAACTTGATTGCGTTTAAAGATTTTTTGGGGTACATGTTGTAAAGAAATCTACTACTACTAGCTATGTATTAAAGAAAGTATAATTTCACAAATATAACTCAGTAATCACAATATTCATTATGGTAATACAGCTTGTTAACATGCTTTTGAATTGAAAGGAGAATGCAAAACCTGTGCTCATATCCAACACATATATTCAAGTACAGCAGTCGGAAATACAAAGGAATACAGTCATGACAGTTCCTATAGCTCTGGATTGTGCAATGTTCCTGTCTTGCAAGATGACACAAGGCAATCCTCATCACACTCCCTCAGGCTGATGCAAAATCCTGCTTTTGTAAGTGACAGACAAACTTAAGTCCAATGCCTGGTCAAACTGGACCACTCTGTCAGCTTGTTCTCCATTCCAGGGATTACTGGACCTGAACTGGAACACAAACTGGCTGCCAGTCTCACATCCCCAGGAGTGGATGTGTTTCTTTGTTTCTTTGCAGGAAAGGTTGTCCTCAGTGGAAATACCCATGCTGGCTACAAAACAACTGAGAATAGTCAGTAACTGTTTGCCTTCCCCTTGTGTGCAGGAAGCTTAACTGTCTGGTTGCAGTTACCCAAACACTCAGGACTGATCAAAAAGCAGTGGGGAGTTACAAACAGTTACATCCAGTTGATCATAACTAAATTGGGGCACTATTGGGCTATGTATATTGTAGAAATATACCATAATGTGTTTCACAGAAATTTCAGTCTAAATAAAAAAGCTAGACAAAGGCTAGGAGAGGAAAAATATTATTAGCCCCATTTTACAGAAAGTAAACTTAGGTCCTGTTCAAACGGGCCACTGTGCATGGTGGCACAGTGGGTGGGTGGTGCATAGCAGTGCACAAAACCCATGTACACAAAACCACCTCCACCCATCTTCATACATGGATCATCCACCATTGGCACCTGTTGCTCTGTGCATGGGCGATGGGTGGAGGTGGGTGGAGCACAGGAGCACACACGCACCCCCCACCCACCACGGTGTTCCAATGAATGCCCATGCCACTGCCCACGTGGGTGAGGGGCATCTGTGTAAAAAGGGCCTTAGAGAGGCTGAAATCCTATAAGCAGTTACACAATTAGTCCCACTGATTTCTCCTACAATAAGTCTGTACAATGTCTAGCACAATTGAGTTTAGTGGGACTACTCATATGCAAGTGTATTTAAGAAGGGGTAAGGCTATATGAGACATTATACCACATTGTGCAACCTTACCCCACATTAGCACATGATGCAGCAAACCATATAGATAGCGTCCACCAGATGTTTGCTCAGTTTTGCTCTGGGGAGGACAGCCGGCTGCTACGTGATGCGTCAGCCAGAGAAGGCTTATGATGCATCGTTTGTTACTGTTGCCCAGCCCAGGCTAATGTGGGATAATGGGCCACCTCCTGTGTGGCCTGGATGTGCAGCCCCACCCCATAGCAGGAGGCGCAGTTCGCCATTCCTGTGTATCTATGTCACAGTTGGGGATTGGATAGTGGGCAGGGTGGGGGATGGTGGGTGGGGGCGGAGATGAGCAGTCATATGTGAAGACGGTTCCTCTGCCCACCCTATGGTGCAGCAGGATGTGTAACTGTGGCAAGCTTGCCTGGCTGAGGCATGGAGGGGAGGGAGAGGCAGATCATTTTTAATTTTTATTTATTTGTTATATTTATTAGCCGCCCCCTCATGCCTACAGCATCCCAGGGTGGTTTACAACACTAAAAAACAATACAACAATAAAATATCACATTTAAACATTTCTAAAAAACATCTCCCCACCCACACCCCTCCCTCCCACCCTCCTTTCTGAAGGCCTGGGTGAACAGCCAGGTCTTGCAGGCTTGATGGAACACCAGCAGACCGGGGGCCAGGTGAGCTTCCTCTGGGAGGGAATTCCAGAGTCGCGGTCCAGCACCGAGAATGCCTGTTCCATTATTATTATTATTATTATTATTATTATTATTA
>QEPC01001999.1:284599-294826 GCA_003113815.1 Sphenodon punctatus | reverse complement strand
GCCCCACAATTAGGCACCTTTAAGCAATTCCACAGGTTAGAACCATATTTGGACAAGTTAAACGATATTACAATGCGCAGGGCTTTTACCTCTGTACGATTTGGTCTTCTCCCCACTGCTGTTGTGGAGGGCCGATTTAAGAACGTACCGTATTCACAAAGACTTTGTCCTTGTAGTGGCAAAGTAGTGGAGGATGTGGAGCATTTTGTTCTTTTCTGCCCTTTATATGAGTCTCTTAGGCAGGTCTGGATCTCACCTTTGTGGGACCGGAGCTGCTCATTACATAAAGGGAATGTAGCAGCTCTATTAGCATCCCATGATGAGGAAGTTATTAAGGCAGTTGCCTTATTTGTTGTACTGGCTATAAGAATCCGTACTGCATCATGCTAAAACTGTGAATTTCTCTCTTTTTTTCGAATTTTTCTGGTTTTTTGGTTTTCGAGGTTTTATTTCTATGGTTTTTTAATTGTGAGGTATACTTTTTTAATATATGTTGTATGACATGCTTGTCTATGTTTATTTATGTATTTATTTATTTAAATGTTCCAGTCCATTGTCTTGTATTATAAGTGGATGCTTGTTATGTTTTTATCTTTTGTTTGTATGTATTTTTATTTTTGACCATGGCGGAAGCTAGTGTCTAATAAAAGTATTGATTGATATCCCATGGTGTGTTATCAGGTACAACACAGGGAACTAGGGATGTGCAAATGTGGTTTGACCGTTTGATGTTTGACCCAAATTCGGCCTGTTCGGATGGTAGAATTGAACGCCTGAACTCCTGAACCATTCGGCCGCGTTTGGATGAGTTCAGGTGGGAAAAATGGGGTAAACAAGCCCAGGAAGAAGGGAGGGGGCACCTGAGGGGCAGACTTCCTGGTGCCAGGGGTGGAGAGACTTGGAATAGCAGCCTGCCTGCTTAATCACAATCCTTCTTTTCCTCAGACCACTGGCTTTGCAACCTGCGATAGGCATGGGGCTAGGCTGCACGGAGCCAATGGGGTTTGTGGAAAGGCGGGTGCAGCAAGTAACAAAAGTAATGATCCTCCCCCCTTCCAAATCCTTCTGAACTAGCCACTGATCCTTTCAGCAGCGTTTCCAGAAGTGTCCCTCTCCCAGCAGTTTGCTTTCCTAACAATCCATTCCCATCCTCCTCCTATTTCACCCATTCCCACACATTAACTCTCTAGCTTCATTTATTTGCCTTAGATTATATAGATTTAGGAGTTATTTTTATTTTTTACCCCTCCATGTGTTCTTCCTCCTCCCCCCTCCATTGAATCCTTTCCCTTTCCCTCTATATATTCCATCCCTGATTCCCTTCCCCTGTTTTTTTAAATTATTTAGAGTAGGATTAGATTGATTTAGGTTTCATTTCAGTTTTGTAACCCTCCCTGTGTTGTTTGTATTCCCCCCCATCCCAGATAGATAGATAGATAGATAGATAGATAGATAGATAGATGTAGGAGTTAGCTTAGTTATAGAGATAGAGATGGTGTTTAGTGATTTAGTTTTAATATTTAGTGTGTTTGTAGGTCTAGGCCTTTGTATAGATATTAGATAGTATTAAATTTAGTTGCATAGGCTTTAGAATAGTTAATAGGTATTTAGAGTTAGTGTAGTGTATATATATATATAACATTTGCGAGGAAAAATGGAGAAGGGAAGCCAGAGAGGCTGGTCTGCTGCCCGTAAGGCAGGAAATGGGACAGGTGTCAGAGGCATGCCAGCAGAGTGGCAGCAGGCATAAGCAGCAGCCCGAGCCCATCACCACTTCCCAAGCTTTGCAGGCCTGATTTTGGAGAACAGGCTTCTGAGGATTCCAGCACTAGTGGCACTAGGGGAGTGGTTAGGCGTCTTCTCCTGGCAGTGTCCTCCACTGCCACGCAGGGCACTGGAATGCCTGCAGTGCAGGAGGCTGCAGCTGTTTCATCTGCGGCTGCAGGGGCAGGTGATTCAGGGGCCAAAGTTCCTTAGGGGCCACAATTGTCCCCCATTGTAGAGGCGACCCCACCCCCAGCAGTCCAGGGCTGGTGGATCCCACCCTGGCTGCTAGAGGCAGGGCCCGATCCCCAGGCAATGGCAGCAGGGAGTGGAGCAGCAGCAGAAGCAGAAGCAGCAGCAGCAGCTATAGGGGGCAGAGGGAGAGTGCTGCTCAGAGTGGCAGCAGCATTGTGGGCAGTCCATCAGCCTCAGGGTCCCAGTACTCCCCTTCGTGGGACATCACTGTGATTGGGGACAGTGAGGCAGACAGCAGTTCTGTGGAGGAGGTATCTGGTGCTGAGGTGATGACTGTCCCTCCATGAGCTGTGTTGTGGCCGCCACTGTGTTCTGCCCCAGATCCCAGCAGTGCGTCACCCAGTGTGGGCCAGAAGGCAGGAGGGGGCAAAAAATCCTCGGTGGGCACATTTTACGTTGGTGCAGGTGGATAATCCCAGGGAGGTGCAGTGCAATTTGTGCCAAAAGGTGGTGAAGTGTGGGCAGGTGCTCACCAACCTTGGCACAACTGCCATGACGAGGCACCTCAAGGAATGCCACAGCACTGTGCTGCTAAGCAGGCAGGAAGGGACAGTGGATGCCAGGGAGTTTCTGACCACAGCAGCCAGTCATCCACCTGCATCAGCAGGCAAGCATACTGCTCCAACAGCTGCCTCTAGCAGCAGGAGCAGTATTCCTGCTAGGGGGAAAGAACAGCAGCAGAAGCCTCGCCAGCAGCGTCAGAGCACCATGGAGGAGCTGGGGTGGGGGCAGCTGCCAAGTCAGTCGGCAGCTGCAGGACGTGGAGGGCGGCGTGGCTTTCACCTGAAAGTCTTGCGTCTATTGGGGGAAATGATAGTCATCGATGGGCAGCCCTTCTCCGTAGTGGAGGACATGGGGTTTAGGTGCCTGATTGGCTTCCTGGTCCCCCAGTTTCAACTGCCGTACCACACCACCATGAGTTGACAGGTGGTGCCAGCCTTGTACCGGGCTCTAAAGGCGCGGGTGAGGGAGCAGCTGGCAGGGGCTGGGGTGCCACTCTCCACTTCACCATGGACCTGTGGTCCACCAGGAATGCCCAGTATGCCTACTTGGTAGTAATGGCGCACTGGTGGCAGGACCTGGAGGCAGCTTTCGGAAGTGGCAGGAGGGGTCCTGAAGCAGAGTATAGTTGGTCCCTGCTTCAGGCCGAAGCTATGGATGTCCCCCACGCTGCTGTAAACATTGAGGCAGCCCTGCTGCTGTATGGGAACTCTTCCCTGTCAAATCCTACCATTCTGGCTCCATGGGTGTAGCACACAGGCAAATCATGCCAATTCCGTCTCTGCTGTGCCACGGATTCTGTGCCTGAGCAATCCAATGTCTGCTGCTGCTGCTACTGCCAATGCTGCCTCTGTTGTCCGTGCCACGGATTCTATGCCCGGGCAATCCAATGACTGCTGCTGTTGCCAATGCTGCCTCTGCTGTGCTACTGCATCCAGAAGCTGCCACTCTAGTCCTAGGACCCACCATCAGGGGGCCAGGCATCGATGGAACAGTGGCAGAGACCTGGCCAGGACTCAGTGACTGCCACCCCTGCTTGACCGGAAGCTGCAGGATGTCAGTCATTGGTGGCAGCCTGACTCAGGGTGGTGTGGGAGGGCAGCTTAAACTGAGGGGCCAGGAAGCCAATCAGGAGCCTAAACCCCATGTCTCTGACCACCGAGAAGGGCTGCCCATCACGCGCAATCCTTTCCCCCAACATGTGCGTGGCTTTCAGTTGAAAGATCGCTTCCTCCCCAGTACTTATGTGCCGATGGACTTGGCAGCTGCCCCCACCCCAGCTCCTCCATGGTGCACTGACACTTCTGGGCCTCAACTGGCTGCTGCTTTTGCACCACTGACAGTGCTGATGGGAGGGGCAGAACATGGTGGTGACACAGCTCTCAGAGGGACATCCAGCACCAGATATCTCCTCCACAGGACTAGTATCTGCCTTGCTGTCCCCAATCTGAGATATGTCCCGTGAAGGGGAGTACTGGGACCCTGAGGCTGATCAACTGCCCATGCTGCTGCCACTCTCCCTGTGCCCCCTATAGCTTCTGTTGTTACTGCTGCTGCTACTGCTGCTCCTCTCCCTGATGCCATTGCCCAGCGATCGGACCCTGCCTCTAGCAGCCGGGGTGGGATCCACCAGTCCTGGACTGCTATGAATCACATCAATAATGGGGGACAATGGTGGCCCATGATGAGCATCTGACCTGGAAGCACCTGCACCTGCTCCTGCAGACAGAGACAGTCACAGTCTCCTGGAATGCAGGCCTTCCAGTGCCCTGCATGGCAGTGGAGGACGCTGGCAGGAGGCGATGCCTAACCACTCCCCTAGTGCCACTAGTGCCGGGCACCTTGGAAGCCTGTTGCCCAAAATCAGGACTGCAAAGCATGGGGTGCGGTGATGGGCTTGGGCTGCTGCTTATGCCTGCTGTCACTCTGCTGGAACGACCTCTGACATGTGCCCCATTACCTGCCATGCCGCCCCGGGCCCCCTGGGTGTCCCCGGAGCGCCCCAAGTCTCCCGGGACCGAACTCCACCGGACCGAACCCACAAACCCGAACTAGGTTTTCGGGATGAATGACCAAATGGCCAAACATCCGAACCCCATTCTGTTATCACATCCCTATCATCAAGATTCTGGGACCATCATTCCAGTCACAGGGGTCTGTCATTCCATTCCACTGCATCCAGAAGCAGTCGATCCAGTCCCAAGAACCTTCATCTGGGTGCTGCTGCTGTTCGTGGCTTTGTGCCTGACTGGTCAGTGGCCATCGGCACCTGCCAGCCCACCTGACAGCCTGCCCCCCACCAGCCTACTCCTCTGCAACCACCCGCTGCAGCAGCTGAAATAGCCCCTCTGCCCACCCGCTGCCTGTTGTCCACTGCTAAAGAGCCTCTCTCTGTTTCTCTCTGGCACCCCCTCACAGGAAATATGGTATCCCTGGCTGCCTGCTCTACCTGGGGCGCTGTCTGCAAGTCTTCCCCCCCTCTCCCCCAGGTGATCTTTCTACAAGCTGAACACACTGCTCCACTCGAGGGCTTCAATGGGACCAACCGACAAATGTAACCAAGTATTATATATCTCAACTTGGCTTCCCAAGGCTTCCCCCCATGTGGCAATCTGTCTGTTAGAGCAGGCAGTGCACCTGCCAATGCCCACTTATGCCTCTGCCAGACTGCCACAGTCTCTCTCTTTCTCTGGCACACTCACAGAAACACAGCCCTGCCTCTTCTGGGGGGCTGTCTACAAGACCCTGCTGGCACATCTTGGGGCTAATACGCTATATGTGCTGCTGCTGTCAGGTAGGGATCTGACAATCTGTGTATACAATGAGATTCTGCCACCTGTCAGAAGCAGCACAGAGGGCTAAAAGATTGGCCGGGTTTAACAAAGCTGGTAAGGTAACAAATATAACTTTTATAACAATTTTTTAAACTACATACATTCTACAACTTTATCAAACAAAAAACAAATATTAATATATATATACAAACAAAGAAATTAGGGGTCTGTGGTCCTGTTCCCTGGAACATGGGGGAAAGGGGTGCACGGGACCAAGGGGCGGGCAGCAGGTCCTCCTCCACCTCATAACCATGTTGAAGGGCAAAATCTAGGGCCCCTGCCAAGGACGCCTTCCACTTGGCGACCAACTGGTGGTATAGTTCGACTCCTTGATCTCTTTGTGGAGGTACTCTGCGTAAGCATCCACCTTCTGCTCCCTTGCTTGGAGCTCCTGGAAGCATTCCACCAGCCAGTCCTCCATGGTGAGGGCTTGGAGCCTTAGCCCATCAATATATTTCTTGTTGGCTTCAATATATTTATGTGTGGGCCTCTCCATCTGTGCCCGAAAGGCCCTTGCCTCATCGGTCTCCTCCCAGGGGACTGGAGACTCCTCAGTGGAGCTAGAGGGGGAAGGGCTGTGGTGGCGACGCTTCTGTTGTGCCTTCCCCCTTGCTTCGGGGGATGCTCCTCCATGCCAGAGTCCCTGCGCCCTGAGAAAGACATGTCCTGTTGCCCCACCTCTATGAGGTGGATGTTCTATATATGGGCAATGAGCTCCAATGTGGTCCCCTGCTTCCCCCTTTTTATTTTTTTGTCGCAGATCAAAAGAACATAAAAACATAGGAACATACTAAGCTCCATACTGTGTCAGACCAATGGTCTATCAAGTCCTGCCTGCATTCTCTCTCCACAAGTGGGTGGCTGGTCAATCTCTCTCCCTTCAGGGGACTTCCTAACACGTCATAGGACAATCCATTACCTGTTGTTCCAGCCCCCGTGCTTTACCTTGCATTCGTCAAACCTGCCTATCAGGCCGCAGTAGTACCGCCAGACTGCAGACCTCATCGGTCTGGTTTCCAGTGGCTCGGGCTGTGATGCGACCTCCGCTGTGATGGAATTCTTCTGGGCTTGGCACCAACAGCGGCATCATCATTACCCTCTCTGAAACAGGAACACATAAAAAACACTGAAATAATATCATGCATTTATGGTGATGCCCTGGCTGGCATGTGTCTGGGTGGGTGCTGTGGCTCTTGCTTGGCTGCTGGAAGAGCCCCCCCCCCCTCTCTGTGGAAGACCCATACCTAAGACACGTGCAAATCCTGCCCTTCTTCGGTGCTAGGGATGGCAAGTTGAGACCCTAGCTGGAAGAATAAATAAAAATAAATTTTACAAACCTGGCAGCAGTGGCACCTCCTGTGCCCTCTTCCTCCTTTGGTGAGGAGCTGACCTCCACCACTTCATATGGTCCAGACTGGGCCTCTTCCTCCTCCACCTCCACCTTCACCTTCCTAAGCTACATTTTTCTTTTTTTATCCTCCATCAACCAAGCCAACCAACCAGTCAACCAAAACATACCACACGCCACAACACACACACACTTCACATGCAATCGAAATACCATTTCCAGTTTCCAGCATGATCATGGAACCAAACGATATCGATACCTAAAATAAAATCTTTGAAATTGGTATCAGTATCGATATCGAATACGACATTGCACAGTCTTTGCCATCCTATCTGAGTGGCCTGCCCGGTTGCAAAGTTCAAAGCTCAGTCTGCATGCCTCAGTCTGCCTGCCTTCTGCACACTGCCTCAGTCTGCCTTCCCATGCTCATGCCATGCTGCAAATCTGAAGCCCTGCCCTGGCCTGCCTACCTCTCATGCCAAGGTGCCTGTCTGCCTGCCCTGGCAACCCTGGGTGATGTGCCCCACTGGCCTGGTACTCCCGCCGCTGTTGTCTGCTGGTCTGTGGTTGCTCTTCCCTGGCTAATCCAAATGTTCCCAAACAATCCTGCTGCTGCTGTCTGCTGCTGTATGGAAGCTCTTCCCTGGAAATTCCTACCATCCTGGCTCCTACCATCCATGGGTGCTGCGCACAGGCAAATCCTGCTGCTGCCGTCTGCTGTTCCACGGGTACTGTGCCCTGGCAATCCAATGTCTGCTGCTGCTGCCAATGAACCCTCTGCTGTCTGTGCGATGGGTTCTGCTACTGGGTAATCCAATGTCTGCTGCTGCTGCTGCCAATGCCCCCTCTGCTGTGCCACGGGTTCTGAGACTGGGCAATCCAATGTCTGCTACTGGGTATCCACGTCATTCACCACCAGGCAAGACTTGACCAATTGGCAGTAGAGCTTCTTGAGTTCCTTTGAGTACGAGCCAAGCCACAACACCCGGCCGAATGGGAGTACTGACAGCCACCAAGCCCTGGCCGGGCCTCTGCTGCTGCTCCACCCATGCCAGCCAGCTTGCAAGCAAGTTCCTCTTGGCTATTTCCTCATCTGTGTCAGTGATGATGCTGGATACCTCCTCTAAGTCCAGCGCCCAGACCAGAGCCAATCCTTAGCCCGAAGTTACGGATTTTCAAGCACCAGCGAGACAGCATGCAATGCCCGGGCAAGTAGGGGTGCCCGGCACCAAGCCCTGGCCGGGCCTCTGCTGCTCCCCCACCCATGCCAGCCAGCCTATGTTCCAGGCAGGGAGGGCTCTTGTTGCGCTTTCTTGTCTGCATCTTTACCACATCCTTTTATGCCAGCCTGCGATGCCCGGCGAAGCAGGGGTGCCGGGCACCGAGCCATGGCTGGACCTCTGCCACTGCTGCTGGTACTACACATCAGCCATTTGCTCCTCACTCTTGTAGACAGGCATAGCTTGGATGAGTGCGTCGGCGGGCGGGGGCTGGGTGTCCATGAGATTCACCAGCGGGCAAGTCTTGCCCAATTTGCACTAGTATTTCTTGAGCTCTGTTGAGTACGACCCTGGCCAGGCCTCTGCCACTGCTCCAGTTCCACCGATGCCAGTCAACCTGAAATGCCCAGCCAAGGATGGGTGCTAGATAGCCACCAATCCCCAAGCTCCAAGCCTTCCCGGCCTCTGCTGCTGCTGCTGCTGCCACTGGGTCTCAGACGACCAGCCCTGGGGCCATGGTCACCCCCGGGGGCCAAGCGCTGAGCCTCTGTGCCCAGGGTGCCAAGCAGCAAGCCTTCCCGGTCTCTTCTGCTGCTGCTGCTGCTGCTGCTGCTGCTGCTGCTGTGGCTGAGGTGACCTGCCATGCCTCCATGAGCACACCTGGGGGTCCCTGGAGTGCCCCAAGCCTCCTGGCAGGTCCAAACTCTACCAAACCAAACAACCAAACCAAAGAACTGAACCGAACTCGGTTTCCCGGCCAAACATCCGAACATCCGAACCCCATTCTGTTTGCACATCCCTACAGGGAATGAGGTGGCAGCACTTGTGGTTAGCACAATCTGGTTCACCATGGTGGAGTTTAGTCTTAGGGAAATCCCTAAGTCACAGCACAGGCTAAGCTCACCATGGTTAGAAGCCAACCACTAGACCCAAACTAAAGCAGGTATCATGTCTGATAGCCCACTGTACTTACCACGCTCTGGAGTGGGGGGGCAGCTGGGTGCTATAGCCAGAGTGCCAGATTGACGACTCCCACCACTACATGGAGCAGTCTGTGGTGTCAGCAAGAGCCATCATGGCAGAAAGGATGCCTAGACTAATATTTCACAGAGTTCTTCACAGAATTGGCTACATACTGGTTCCTGGGCATTATTAGAAGCAGTGAAGAAATCATTGTCTGGATAGTTGGTTTCTTTCATTTTCACTTCAATTCAATTTTCAATTCAATTCAGTTTTCATTTTCATTAATTATTGAATTTCAGGAAAAAGAGCCAAACACTAGAGGACTAGGTCATGTGCAGCACACCAAGCCTAATAGACTTGCTATTACACAGGGATTACAAATTTATTATTCATTTTCTGAAATTCACATTTTCTTGGAACAAAACTGATTTGCTCTTATAGCCTCCCTTGTATGTAGTGATATATTCATAGGTTACCTGTGTGCCAGGGAGGCAGTTGCAAAGCTCTATGTCTTGCAGTTTTGAGCACTGGATGTGTGAATTCTGGTCCATTGCTTTCCAGTCCCCCTGAGATGACTCTTGCTTTATGCATTGAGATATGAGGCTCTGTATTTTTTCCAGGGGACAATAGTCTTCAGCGAAAAAAGAAAATGTTCACATACTAAAAAAGCAAAACAAAAATACAACAATTTGGAAATAAATCCCAATGCCATTTGAAATGTTTGCTTTAAACTTACCTGTTTGCTCAGACTTTAAGCTGATTGCTTTAGATTCTTTGTCTAATGCTTTATTCAACACTTGACGATCCTTTGGTGTACTGCTTGGGGCTGACCCTTGTCAGTATAGAAGCTAGTAGGAGGGAAGGGCATAGGACTTAGGAAATACTTGGAGTTCAATCATTCTCTTGGCTGGCAGCTCAATGTAGGAGAAGAGAAAAAGAAAAATTTCCCAGCCTCAGAGAGCCTGTATATAGTTTTCTCTCTGTCTCCTCTGCCAAAACCCTTGTTCATGCCATGGTCATCTCTGGCCTCGATTACTGTAACCTTCTTCTCACTGACCTCGCCGCTCTCCCCTTTCTCCCCTTATCTCTGTCCAAAACTCTGCTGCCAGGGTCATCCACCTTGCCTGTCGCTTCGACAATGGCCTCCTCTACTCTCTTCACTGGGTCCCCCTTCCTGAAATAATCCTGCACAAGTTCCTAGTCTTCACCTATAAAGCTCTTCAAAACCTCTCCCCCCTACCTCTCTGTGCTAATTTACCTCCGTACTCCAGTGCGTGAACTCCACCCCTCCTCTGTCCCCTCTCTTGCCCTCCCATGCCTCCCCTACTCCCCTAACTGCCTT
>QEPC01001999.1:249925-284499 GCA_003113815.1 Sphenodon punctatus | reverse complement strand
TCCAGTACAATCTGTTACCTGAGGTCTGTGTACTCATATCCTCACCACATGGACCAGCCAGCTATCATTCTCAATGTAACCAAGCCAAGCACGTGCACCTGAGACCTCGCATCCTCGTGAATGTTACACTCCTTGTCTCTCCCTCAGTTTCTCTTCCTTCATCTCCACCCCACCCCCATCTGTCTCTCAGAGTGTAAGCCCTAGGGCAGGGACCAATGTCTATTCCATTACTTTGTAGAGTGCCAGGTACATTGATGTTGCTATATAAATGCTTAATTAATAATAATAATAATAATAATAATAATAATAATAATAATGCCACAGAGGAACTTACTAGTGAGGGTGGTGGTGGCAGCTGGATAGCTGGCAGGGTCACCAGAGTGGTAAGTTGAAGGAGGTGCCTCTCCTGTCCCCTAAGCAGTGTGGAGCTTGTTGGTGGTGGCATCTGTGACAAAATACCCTTGCCCTGACAAAGATCCCCCTCTGACCCCTCTATGCTGAAACTGCAAGCCTGGCTCAGCCAAAGCCCAGGCCTCAACAATCACCTGTCGAGGACTTCCTCATTCCTGGAATTCCTAAGGGGGGAGGAACTCTACACCTAAGACAGGTGATGTGGGATGATCAAATCCTAGAAGGAGAGGGGCTGCTGGGCTACAGCCAGCTGACCCTCCTGGACAAATGAGAACGAAGGTCAAGGATGCCTTAAAAGGACCAACACAGGCATTTTGGCATGCTCTCTCTCTCTCTGGACTCATTGAACTGCTGCTAGGTGGGTGACTTCCCTGTCTGGAGGCACACATGGACTATATGGCTTAACAGTAACTCTGGTCTTGCAGACCCCATAGGAAAGCCATCCCCTATGGAGAACTGATCAGAACCAGTGAGTACTTGCTAGCTACAGTTCATAGGAAGATGCTTTCCAGATGGGCTACCATGTCCACAGAAGTGACTCTGATTGCTCAAAGGGTTATCACCCCTAGTTCTATGCTTTTATTCCTTTTTCTTATATGTACCAGTAAAGTCTAAGTTTTCTTTTTACCCTACTGGGTGTGTGTGTGTGTGTTATTGGCTGACCATTAAACGCCTCCTTTGGAGGTAGCCAAGCCTCGCTACTAAGACAAGGAAAGAGGGAAAAATCTACCTATTTGGCTGGGTGCCAACAGCTTTGGAACCAAGGGAAGCTTCCTGTGGGTAGCTCTGGGTATCTGCCTCCAACGCAGAGTAGGAAATCCCAGGAACAGAGTACCAGGAAAGGGGAGTGCTCTTGCGGAGCTGTGGGGTTTATACTTTGTGGGGTTCACATGTCCTGAGGGGTGTGAACACCCTCTGAATTACCCTCAGGTGGTGGCAGAAGAATACTAAGGGTTTTGGGGGGGTTGCCAGCTGTGGGAACCCCTGATTTGGAGAAACACAGTGAGGTGGGTGTCTCAGCTGTATAGCACCCCCTACTGGCATTTCGCCACAGCATCAACTGCTGTATCGGGGGTGGGGGAAGAGTCACCCCCTTCAACTTGCCACCTAGGCAGCTACCTTTGCTGCCTTTATGGTAGTGCCAGATCTGTCCAGACAAAATGTGGCTGTTGTGCTGATTCAAAGCATACAAAATAATTTAAAAGATATCATCATTTGGGCCATCTTCTGGTAGTGATAGAATGTAAGATTTTGGGCAACATATTGGTCTTTCTCAGACAAGAAAAAAGTCAGAATTATTAGTTTTCTGAATTAATTTCCAAGATGTAATTTAAATCCCAGAATGTTTTGCTAACAGAAGGACAGAAGTGTAAAAAGTATCTTAAATTTCTCCACTTCTAACTTTATTGGTCCTGGCAAAATGGTACTGATGTGTTAGAAATGAACACAATTGGTTTCTGAGATCCTGCACAAATTCCTCCTGAGGCTTCTGTAATTAGAATGTGTGTGTCTTCCTCCCCTTCTCAGTCTTATTCATGCATTCAATCTCAGTAAACTGGCTGTCAAGCTCTCAGCATAGATGTGGCAGGGTACCAGTCACAGGTCATGAAAGGCTGGTGTACACCAGGCAGCCAACTGGAAATGACTTGGTGAAGCCAGACCTAAAGCAGGAGGAAAAACTCTGCAGAGACAGTAGGGAGTGTGGATAGGTACTGGCCCTTTAAGGGCTGCAAGCCTGAAGGGATAGCCATGCCCCTGGAGCTGTATTATTTATTTATTTACATTATTTTTACACCACATCTCCTGCTCATGCAGCTTGAGGCAGCTTACAAACATGATATAATTTACAATATCACTAAAAATCATTAAAATAACATATATAAAATCTATAAAACAAATCAAAAGGGGGCTAGCATAAAATATAAAAAACCCAACTTCCCTGCTCCACACCCCACTCACCCTTCACCCATCTCTCTCACCAAAAGCCAACAGTCAGGTCTTGCACTGATGTTGAAACAAGGCGAGGTCCAGGGCCACCCAGGCCTCTGCCGGAAGGGAGTTCCACAGCCTAGGTGCAGCTACTGAGAATGCCCTCTCCATTGTAGCCCCAGGACTACCCAGGGGACACCAAGAAAGATGCTCCAGGCAGACTTCTGGGACACAGAGAGTGAAGTGATCCTGCAGATAGATGGGGCCTAGACCATGTATGAGGCCGCTTTCCCGCGGTGCAGCGGGAACTTGCACTATTCAAATCTAGCACTGCTCCTGTCTCATGGAAGTGCAGTTTTCATGCAGGCAAGCTAGTGCAACAGACAGGGTAGTGAAATCCTACCCTGTCTGTTGCTCTAGCTTGCTCGTGTGAGAGCCACACTTCTGCATTTCGCACAAGACAGGAGCTAGATTTGAATATTGAAAGCTCCTGCAGCACCGCAGCAGCAGCAGCAGCTTGTGGGAAAGCAGTCTAAGAAGAGGGAAGCCAGAAGAGGCTTCCATCTTGGATTGACTCATAAGGAGAGAGGAGCTTCTGAGGACTACTGACCTTGATCCTGAAGGTGATGTCTGCTATGGATGAGAGGGAGCACTGGGATAGTGGAGACTAGACTGCCAAGGGCTGCTGTCCAGGGTCCTGTAGTAGCCTTGAAGCCTGTAACTGTGAGTAGCCAGCCAGGGGACTGGAGTCTGACTGGGGTTTGGACTAAATAGGACTCGTGTACGGGTTGCCAGAGGGGTTGCATTCCTGATGTTAGCAAGACTGAGCTACAGTTGTTAAGAGACTATGGGTGCAATCCTCTGGTCAGTGTACACTGCACCTACATAAGATGCATGGCCAGAACGCCCATGCTCATGCATGAACCTGCACTGCGCATCCCATGCTGATGTGACCCCCAAGCCCACACATCCCACAGCCTGGGATATGGAGCAGGAGCCATGCCTGCTCCATTCCCCAGGCCATGGAGTGTGTGGGCTCGGGGGTTGCATCGTCTTGGATTGCACCTTTGCCCCACATGGCACATATGCACACCTGAGTGTCCGCCAACTGGCTGAGCACTGTGCCTGTGGGCGGTTTACGCAGGCCAGAATATTGCACCCTATGTGTGGTACTGTAAAAGGCTGAATCCTATGGACTTGCTTAGAGAGTACTGAACTAGAACTAAGCTAATTCCCAAGACAGGCTGGCTTAGAGGGGTTTGGTCCTGCATGGACTCACCCTTGGCTGAGTGAGCCCACCCTGTTACAATATACCTTTCTAGTTCTTTGTGAATCAATTGTGCTTGCTGCAACATGGTGAAGTACAGCACCAAGTTGTCAACCTCTGCATGTATGCAATATTTCTTTGTGTTTAGAATACTATAGAGTGAGAACAAACAAGACGGTGGCCTACATTAGGTGACATTAACCTGCAGTTCATCTGCCTGTCTGTTATGTGGCTGCCAGAAGTTCGCCCACTTCTGCTATGAGGAAGGCATCTGGCTGCTGCCAAATGCATTGTCCAGAGAAGGTAGTTGATGCAGCATGGGCTAATGCTGACCCAGCCAGTCTAATCCAGGCTAATGTACACCTTCCCATTTGCTAGGCCCCACGCAGCCCCTGCTCACTTTGAAGCCTGCCAGCACTGTAGACAAGGTCACAATGTTGGCAAGAAATGGGCCCAGGAGCATCAGCCACTGACTGCTTGTCAGCTGATGGCATGGGCTGGGAATGAGTAGACCCCCCCCCCCCGACCCCCAGAAACCTGTCAGCTGATGGTGTGGGATGGGAATGAGTCCTTCAACCTCTCCCTCCATCAGCTGCCTGTCAGATGATGGCACAGCTGGGAGAAGCCACTGGCAGCTGGCAGAAAGAGAGGAAGGGACAGAGGGAGGTTTCTCTTGCCTGGAAGTGGTGGGTCCCAGAGCCAACCCCAGCCCTGTGGGGGCTCCCACTCTCACTCCACAGCTCTCACCCTGTGCAGTGACATGACTTGCTGCTACCTGGGCACACAGCATGTGGCATGGGTGCCACCTCCACGTGCTAGGTTGGGACCACCCACATCTGGACAAGGGGAACTGGTCCGTGGGGTGCTTTGTGGGTGCAGCTCTGCCTGGAAAAAGCCACTGGCTTCACTGTGTTATGGACACCAGACAGGGGAGCCAGGCAGGGATGACAGTGCCTTGGGATGGGACCACATACGGCCCTCGGATGGGATAACTCTGACCTGGAGTCAAGGAGTGATCTCTGCCAGCAGCTGCTTTTCACAAGCCTGACCCTGCTTCCGGTAGCTGCTAGCTGCTGTTTCTGTGCCTGAGTCCTGCCCATGTGTTTGGTTCCATAGCCCAAGCTGGGGTGTGGGGCAGTGTGGTGGCTACTGGGAGGCTGCACTTGTGTTCTGCTCTCTGCACTGGTCCAAGGTTTATCTACTTTAAATTGTGGAGTGTCAAAGTACCTTTTGCATTAATTTATTGAAAGCATCTTACTAGTCACTGTAGTCAGTACTTCTTTGGTTATTTATATACAAATACATATTTAAACCATAAATGTAAGCTTTGATCTACAGGGATCTCACTGTACTGTATTCTCTGATCTCTGTACCATAGGCCCGGTCCTGCTAGCCTTTTCCAAAACACAGAATACATAAAAGATTGTTTTTCCATACCAGCATTTATCCTGTGTTTAGCAACGATTCCCTAATGATAGGCTTGAGACATATTTCTGGCTAAATGAGAAAATCTATACCTATTTCAAGAGACAGAATAGGAAGCAATTTTGTCTAGAGATGGAAAGACCACTGCAAAAATGGTTGCTATTCACAATCAAGACATGAAACACAAAAAGGAAAGGGACATTCCAGTCCTTAAATCTAAAACAGAGTGTCTTCAAAGCATTAAGCAGGACAGCTGAAAGATAAAAACACAAGGCCCTATAGGAAGAGACAGATTCCTGTGCTAAACAAACTTGATCAGCCTATTTCCCTTTCTGCATGAAGCAATCCTATTGCTTGTATATGCAAGCATACCCAGATCAAAAGCCAACTGACTAAGTGCCAGTTTAACAGCTTTAGAAGGCTTCTGCCATCTGTGGTTGAAAGACTTGTCAGGTTTTTATTGTGACATGGGGTCAGAAATGCAGTACGTACATTAATGGCAGCTGAGTGGAATGACTTGTGGTTCCATCCCACTAGTGCAAAGCAGAATTATGGTTCTGAACAGCAGGCTGTAAAGTATTTTATTAGGTGGTCATGAGTGTCGCTTTCTATGAGGAACAGAGTGATAATTCAGTGCTTTAAATGATCACTTTGTAAATTTGCATGCTGTCATGGGCTCTGAAGAACCTTTAATTGAAATGATCTCAAAAGAATGTCAGCCCTACTGCAAACATATGTAGTGATATGTTTACAGAAGGGTCATAACAATAAAGTATCTCTTAAAAGAAAAATCTGCATGGTGCTGAACAATATTATGAGATGAAGAGACCATTCAGAGTCATATGACAACAAGCAAGTAAGACACCAGCTTAACATTTCTTCCATCCCTAGCAATTTCACCTATTGTCTTGAATGCCTGCAGAAAACTGCATGTTTGTAACGTATCTGTAAGGTTAACAAATTTACGTTCTGATGGACCAAAGCAGAGAGTACCTTTGGAGTCGAGACTTCAACAAACTTACTGTTAACAACCCCCTCTCACTAAACTGTTGACATCCAGTGATGACTAGCACGTCTGCTGCTTGTAATTGGTATGCTCGGAAAAGGAAATCTCCCTGAAAAATGTCATGCTATCTAAGCCTAGAAAGAGATTGTAGTTGCCATGATGGTCCTAAAAGCAATACAGAGAGGCAAAGTTTAGATGATATCTTTTTTGAGGTCAATTTATCTTCTGACTTGGATCTGGCTTCTACCAGCCCTGTGGGGTCCAAAGCTTTTCACCTCACCCACAAACGTTGTTCCAATAAAAGATATCATCTGAACTACCTTGTCTCAAACTTCCTAAAGCATTATAAGTTAGTTAGAATCAACATTTTACTTTTACCAAAAAAAATTATTGAAACTTGCCACCAAAAGCCTTGAAGTCCAGAGGCTCTGTGCTCTCTACCTTCCAAACCACTCTACTGATGAGTGACTGCATTCTGCACTAGTTTGACCACTACTTTCCAAGTAGGCTAATTTTGTGTTGCCCCATGCAGAACATGCTGCAGCAGAAGTGAAAAGGTGTGAACAATAAAAAAACAATCATCTTAAATGATGATGAATCAGAAAGGGGACAGGGGAAATGTGATTCTGGCTATAGCTACTTCTCATTCTTTCAAAAACAAACTCATGGGTTTAAGTCTTAGATGACAAAGATGTTTGAAGAGTTAGATGTCATGTCACCCTTTCAATTTCTTTTAATTGTTTCCATGTGCATCACTTCTGTTTTTTCTCATCCCTTAGCCAGCATTCCCTTAATAAAATCCCTTCTGCATTTGTGGTCTTTGTGACCCCAAAGGCTGCTAAAAAAAATCATAAAACTGTTTTGTCACGCCTGAACCACTCCTCCCCCCATGTATTCCTCAAGAAGTGTGAGGTGTTGTTTCATGTTCCTCACCCCTCCCCATTTTTTTAAAATTGAGGTTTTTATCATTTCATCATTAGGTGTCCTTTTGACCCCAATGTAAGTCAATGGGAAAATTAAAGCACTATACGCCCTTTGTACTGGGGGTCATGTTGACTCCTTGCACATATATTCTTAAAATACATGTGTCTTTTAAAGAAATGAATCATATCCCAGCACCTGCTCTCCTAATTAAAACCCTCAATGAGGGTGAAGGACAAAATGTAGAACTTAGTTTGAGTTCACAAAGGTCATTGGTTGTGTGTTTAGGAAAATATTACGATAAAATGTTTTGGGGAGGTTACATTGACCCCTGGTGAAAGCTTGCCAACTTCTATTGTTCCTTATCTTTACACAGCAGTTAAGAACTATTTAGAGTGAACTCTTGACACTGTTTTTTTATCACAGCCATTAGTAGCTTTGTGTTGGAAAAATACCTATTCATTCTGCATCGGGGGTGTTGATGACCCCTGCATTTACTGTGAGATTTGGAGCTCACTTGAAAAGCCTTATCTTTACACAGCAATTACACAGCAGTTAAGAACTATTTAGAGTGTACTCTTGACACTTTTTTTTTATCATAGCCATTAGCAGCTTTTTATTGGAAAAATACCTATTCATTCTGCATTGGGGTGTTGATGACCCCTGCATTTACTGTGAGCATTGGAGCTCACTTGAAAACAATGAAGCCCTGAAACCTGTATTTTTCATTAATGTCCTCTAAAATTGGCATATCTGGCCATCCTACTGTGAACTCAAGACTTTTGAGCTAGCTCCTCCTCTCCTTTTCTGGGATTGAAGGGGGTCAACATGACCCCCCTGTACCATTTTTGTTAGTTGTGCTGCTTTACATGAGGGGTCATGGTGACCCCCAATACCATGGGGGGTTGTTTTGTATTTCTGTTTTTCAGTTGTTATACTAATAAACTTTCAATTTTTTTTCTTAATCTGGAGTCCATTTCAAATCAATCACATTCATTATTTTCAGCTATTTGTTAATGGGGGTCCCTTCGACCCCCGATACAGTTGTTAGTCAGTCAGTTTCTCAGGTGCAGGAGGGTTAATTTAATACAACAAAATCTGTAGGACCTCTCAGTTTTAAGTTCAGGCCAGTGGAGATCCAGAATGAGTTCCCTGACTGCATCTTCATCACTACTAAGAACCTGTTCACAGCAGCATTCATCTCTGAAATTGTACCATATCCACAGGGATTGATGTCAGCACAGTCTGTTTCCTTATTGGCTTCTGGACCTGTATCTTGGACCTGTTTTTTTGAACTTGTATCATGGATCAACCCTTCTGGATATAAGCTGGTTGATTCTGTAAAAAACATATACATGGCCCCTCAGTCCTGCCATGACTTATACAGATTATGACAACAAACAACACTATCTCCCACGTATATCAATATACAAGCTTATGTATCCCTTAAATATTGAAACATTGACTTAACTACTCTTATAAAGTATGGAAGCTGAAGCAGTGATGGAAAATGGTCACTTGGAGCCATGAAAACATACAGTATTTGATAAGTTATGGCTTTTTTTTCTTTTTTAATGAGTTCATATGCGAAAAACATTTAGGATATAAAATGTGCCTCTCAAAACGTATACCTGGGACAGATGCATATCAGCTTGTTCCTTTATGATGTTTTCAGGAAGACCTCTTTACAGTCTATTGCAGTAGTCTAGACATGAGGAGATAAAGGCATGAATGAGAGTTCTGGAATAGTTAGAGAGTATTTGGCATTGCTGAGTTATGGTCTTAATGTGATTTTGGAAGAGCTCTTTGCAGGGTTATAGACTATGCAGAAACATTCCCTCCTTCCTTTGCAAAAAACTGATTGCAAATGCAAGCCATAGAATATTCATACTGAATAATAATTTGCTTTCACCAGGAGTAAACCACATATACTCACCTTTTAAAAGCATCTGAAGATTTATTTATTCCCAAAGTGCTTTTATGATCCACTGCTGGTTCCCCTTGATTAGAGCTGCAACTGGGCACCTGAAGATTTGGGCATCCCCAACGAATCTGGGGTGCCCAAATCGACCCAGCCTCATTCAGGCAACATCAGTGTCTGAACAGGACCCAACATGCTGGCTGATCACGCCGGCTAGCCTTTAAAAGTGACAGTCCACAGATGAAACCACTGCAGAGCCCAGCTCTACAGTAACCCAGACCAGCTCCTGTCACTTACAAAGGGCACTTGCCCCCTAGAGGAGGCACCTAGAGGAGGGAAGTGACAGTTGACCTTTGACACAGACAGGCTCCTGGTGGGGTCACAGTGGCCCAGATCAGAACCTGACACTCTAGGAGGAGAGTCTCTAGGGGGAGAAGTGCCGGCTGGTCTTTGAAACTAACAAGCCATGGCCTACCTTTGAAACCAACAAGCCCCAGTTGGTCCTTGAGTAGTCCATCGGATGCTGGAAGGGGTGCCCCAAAATGCGGGCATTACCCACGGATACTAATTTTAGTACCCGTTGCAGCTCTACCCTTAATGTGTTTTTCCTTCTTCTTTACCTTCCCCTTGTAAATTTTTTTAAAATGGATTCATATTTTAAATGAATTGTATATGTATTTTTACGCTATCAAGTGCATTGAGCATCATTTGGGCTGTTTTTAAGTGGACACACACACCTCGCTCAGTGTTCAGGTGGGCGTGCGGGGGGGAGGGGCTCCATGTAAACGGCCGGTGTGGGGGGATGGGTGTCTGCTCTGTGTTTGTCCATGTGAACACTGAGTGGGATGAGGGGGTGTGCGTGCATGCTCTTTCGCAACACCCACCTCCACCCATCACCCACTCTTCCAGAAAACTGGAAGAGGCTCCGTGGGTAGAGATGGGTGGAGGTGTGTGTGTTTCCGTGTCCACCCACCACTGCAAAACACCCATCCCCCCACTCACCCCCATCCATGTAAAAACAGTCTTGGTGGGGGTGCTATGAGAATAAAACTTCCATAATATTAATACGGCCACTCAGAAATATTTAGCTTTGGTTGGGTGGTTTTGGAAAGTCTGAAGCCTGAGGTTTTTTTTCAAAACATTGAAGATGCCAAAATAGAAATTGCACCTTGTAGTATTTTATTAGGATAGTACATTCTTTGACTTGATTGGGAAATCAATTGTTAATCACCTGGAACTACAAACGTGCAAATAATGCCCACATCCACTTACATCTACTACGTTAAAAGAAAAATAAATCACTTACAGATTTGAAATACCAATGATGACTTTGAAATCCATCATTACTTCAGCGAATGGATAATTTGTTAGCACATTAACCTCTTTTTCCCTTTGCTTGAGATCATTAAATAATCATCTGGTCATTAACTGCTTGTAAGAGCCACTTTTGAGTGGCTTATCGCTTAGTTGATGTTCTGACTACAATTGTTGCTTTTTCTGAAAGAGATTATAAGGGAAATGAACAGACGAAAACTTTAAGACACATAGCAAAATAACGTAGATGTTATTTATTTAACTGGATTTATATAACAGGAAACCGTTTAATTGAGAGGGAAGAAATGTAACCACTGAAAAGGAGTAGAGCTCTATAAATAAATCTGTATATTGAGAAAAAGTGTGTGTAAAAAGTTCTCCTGGTAAACTGGTTTGCTCCAGGCTGCTGTGGTCACTTGGTTTCCATGGCAGCCTGTCACATCTACAGTTGTGGCTACTTTAGGCTGCCTCAGGGCAGTGTTTATGTGAAGAATGCATCTGGGAAGTGCCTCAGGGCAGTGCATGTGTGAAAAATGCATCTAGAACTTACTTGTGGACTTAAGTCCAGAACTTTAAGCTTTGTGTAAAAAATGCCCATCATGAGGACATTCTTTTTCATCCTCCTGAGCATCTGGGCAGAGCCCAGAAAAGGCCCTGGCCACATTTTACTTCTTGTTGCTACTCAGAGGTCTTAGTCTAACCAGCCAACAGTCATTAGCAGCTCTGGGAGCCCTGCCAAGTTGCTTTGTTTTTAGTATTCTGGCGTGCACAGACAAGTGGGAGATAATTATATGCACAATGAGTGGAGTACTCTTCATTGAAGGAGACTTGACAAGTCTGAGATTCCAAGCACCTGAGTGAGCTGGAAAAAGAAGAATACAATAGTGGCTGGTTCAGCTGCTGGTGACATTGGGTAAAACCAGATATGATTTTGGCCTACTTTGGCCCACAACCTGGTGACATGTCTAAACATGCACCACCATATGTTGACCCAGGATTGCCGTGGGCAGTGATGGGGCCTAGCGTGGGTTGTGACCTCCGAGGTCAGAGAGTGCCAGAGTGGGTGAGCACCTGTGTGGCCAGCCACAGCTTTCCTGCCCCAGGCCTGGGACTACCATGGCCGCAGCCATGGCTGTGCCTCATGACGGGAGAATGGGGGCCACAGTAGGATGGCCAGATGGGGCCAGCTGGCTGCCACACATTTGTTGTGTTCCTGTCTGTACCCGGGCCATGCAACTGGTGGGATGGCTCCCTGGCTGTGGTCACATCTGGTCAGTACCTCGACCTGACCCAGACTGATCACCCAGGGTTTTCTGCCCCAGGGTGGTCTAGGGAGTGGTCTCACCATTTGCATGTCTGTTTCTCTTTGATGTAGGGCCATGCATGATTGGGTGGTTGTGGGCACTTAGGGCAGGGGTTGATCCAGGCTATGGATCTCTCTACAGGTGCATCCTCTATTCTTGAGCACACATCTTCATCTCTGTTGCCTTTTTCCAATATTAATTTTTCAGTATTTGAGAGTAAGGGATGGATCCAGGAGCCAGATTCTGGAATTGGGAGAGTGTCAAATAAAAAAAACCCAAACACCTGGAGGCTAGATTTGGCCCACACGCTGTGGGCTCCCTACTAAAACTACACAGTAGCCTGATGGGAAGCCTGTGGTCAGAAAGAAGGCAGAAGGGAACTTATGGATGACTGGGACTGGGGTCAATGCAGGAGAGTCACTGCACTGGACTGATGTGAGTATCTCAAACTAGTGTGGTGGAGTGGCATCAAGCAGAGTTGCAACATCTTGCAGTTTGACTGAGACTCTCATAGGACAAAATGGAAGTTTTAGTGTCAAACTGCAGGAAGTGGTAACCCTAGCAGCAAGCAGTGACCTGAAAGGGTGGGGTCTGGGTACTTGAGGGGGTACTACACTGTTTTGTGAGGTTTGGGGGGCGGGGGAAACAGTGTTAGGAGACAACAGTGTGGGTGGTGAGGGCTGGACTGTAGTTAGGGGATTCACATTGGGGAAGAAAAGGGGCAGACTGCATGGTAATGAGAGTAATTTCTTTAGATTAAAATTGAGGGGGGAAACCTGGAACACATCTTATTTCTACAGGGGTAGTAGGGGCAAAAATGTACATAAGTTACAGTGCTTCCCACCGCATAACTTCCCATTGCTGTGGGTCTACTTAGGAGCAATATTGTAGGCCACTCTCAAGACACTTTTGCATGTGAAATTTCAGACATCTTGCTAGCTTAAGTAAATATTCCATTGACTTCAGAGTTCACACTCTTGTTCAATAGTATATAGATGAATTCACCACACCCATTTAAAGGGAAAACCCCACCTTAAACTGTCCCCCACTTCTGCAATCACAGATACAACTTGTACATGTTTATACATAATTCACAAGTTTTCATTCCTGTGGCTCAGAGTTGACATCATTCGTGAAATGTTCCAATACAAATATTTACATGTCTTTATCATCATTCAAGGTAATCCCTAACATTTTCCTTCCACTGACAGAACTGGTATTATAAGGCTGCAATGCTCCTAATTCCTGGAAGCAAAACCACCATTTAGGATAAAAAAACATGGTGCTGGGAAGGGAAGGAGAAATAGAGCAGAGAATGAGTTAAAACATGGAGCTTTAAAGAAAAGAGAGGACTTTAAGGACCCAGAAGAAACTCTGGAAGACAAACCCTCTCTACCGCACAGTGATAACTAGCAAGGGCACAATGCTACTGAACTCTGGTGACTATTAATTTTGCTGAGAAACAGGGAGCAACTGAGGTAAGTAAATTAAATTGAAGCAAATGAATGCAAGCAGCAAATGGGACAATTTGTCCGAGAGGCTCTTCATCAGAAACACTTAAGAAGATACTTTGCTGTGTTTACTAGTATTATTGCATTTTGATTGTACTGCAGAGGAAATTCAAGCTGAGACTTATCTGGGTAATATTGTGTGATGAAAAGAGAACTGGGTGATCTAGTCAGCCTATTTACATTGCAGATAGAATGGTTGTTACTTTTATGCTTTAGGGGTGGGAAGTTCGGATCATCCGGTATCTGATACTGCCGGTATTTTGGTGTCCCGGCAGTATCGGATTACTCCGGTATTTAGGGGTACCGGTACCGGATCTTTTTTACATTGCGGCCATTGCAATGAATGGCCGCAATGTAAAAAAAGAAACAAAAAAAAATCCCAAACACTTTCCCTCCCCAGTCCAGGCTGCGTGGGTGGAAGGGGGTACACCCCCCAGCCACCTTGCCCAGCCTGGATTTTTTTTAAAAGAAATTTTCCCTGAAGTCCCTGCTAGTGCAGGCTCTGGACCACCGCTGGCGACCCAGAGCCCACACCAACAGGTAGGTACTGTGGTACTAGGGTGATCCCTGGGGTGGGGGTGGTTTAACACACACCCTACCCCAGGGGTCACCCTACCTCCCCACCCAGGGATCACCTACCTTTGGCGCTCCAGGTGGCGGTGGTCCGGCGGCTTCAGCGCTGGCTGTGGCTGCTGGCTTCAGCGCTTTTAGGACTTCTGGGGAACTTCCGGGTTTCCCCGGAAGGCCTAGAAAGCGCTGAAGCCGGCAGCCACAGCCAGCGCTGAAGTCGCCAGACCACTGCCACCGCCGCCCGGGATCACCCTAGTACCTGCTGGTGCGGGCTCCGAGTCGCCGGCAGCAGCCCACACTAATAGGGACTTAGGGTAAAAAAATTATTTTTTTTAATCCAGGTTGGGCAGGGTGGGTGGGGGGTGCCCCCCTTCCGCCCGCACAGTCTGGGAGGGGGAGAGGGGAGGTATTTCCCCCCCCCATTGATTTTAATGGGGACAGTTTTCAATTGAAATCAATGCAATAAATTCGGCACCGGTAATCTGGTTTTATTCCAGTAATCCATTTTTTTGTAAACCAGTAACTGGTAAAACCGGTAGCCGGTATTTGGCCTGATGTCCCACTCCTATTATGCATACTGTTTATCTTAAAATTGCTAGTTTTATTCTGAACTTTGATCTTGCACGGATTTAACCTGCTGTACCATCTATGTTGTGAATTATTTTTCAAACAAAATTGGACAGTGTTTTACTATAGTAATGTTCTCCCCAATGGACAATATTTATTTATTTTGGGTGGTGAGGTCATGTATACTACATATTTTTGGAGTGTTTAAAGTGAACTGCTATATTGCTATTGATTTCAATGTATAGGATCAGGCCCATTGTGACTATTTTGTATTGGCACATATGCCACTCAAAATCAGATTATTTGTTTCATACCGGTTTTATATGATGTTTTCAACCACTTGGCAAGAGTTCAGCTCTCAATGCACAGTGGACAAAGCTGTAACAACAGGTTGCTGCTGTGTTATGAGTAAGTGAAAGGAATATGTCTGTGTGGGAAGGTGATGTTCTTGAGGTCCCTATAAATTCTAGAAGCAAAGCGGGTGGGGAATAACTCCTAACATTCTGTTTGCTTTTTTGACTGCTGATGCACACTGGGCTGAGGATTTCAGTGTATTGTTCATAATCACTCCAAGATGCTTTTCCTGAGCGGTAACCCAACATTGTGTACTCATAGTTTGGATTATGTTTCCCTATGTGCTATGTGCTCTTCTACATGTGCTGTTCCATTGACAAAATTCAGCATGGGCTATTGAAGAAATTCAGCTAGAAACAGCACCTCATGCAGTGAGAGAAACTATTGATTTGAGTCACTGTGGCATTTTTGCAGACCATAGACTTTAATATTCAGGATGGAACTCATTGCAAAAAGACTTGTATTTAAGTTTCTTTCTGGGTGAATAAATATTCAAGATTTTTAAAAAGTAGTTTGAAAGAAAAGAACCTAAGATCATCATGGGATCAAGCAGTGATGGACTTAACCACCCCTATCTGTCATCAGTTGCTGTCTCTCCAATCTCAACATTCGTACATGTCCTCTGTAGTCTTTTTGCCCTTGACCTTGGCCAGTGTATTAATGCTTCTCTTTATTTATCACCAGCACAGAAACTATTATTCTCTTTACAAATCAAGTGTCTGTGAAAAATAATAATTGCAGCTAGGGATGGGCAAACAGAATGCAGTTTGGATGTTCAGATGTTCGGTCGTTCGGTTCGAAACCCAAGTTCGGGGTCGATGGTTTGGTCCAGCCGAGTTCGGTTTAGCCGAACTTGGCCAAACATTCAAAAATAGTGCTATCGATACCGAAACCGAACCAAAACCAAAACCGAATTTTTGGCCCTGAAAAGATGTTTTTACCACCCCCAAACTCATCCAAATACAACCAAACTGTTCAGTCATTCGAGAGTTTGGTTCACACGTTTGGTTTGGACGTCCGAACAGACCGAGTTCGGTCCAAACTCCGAACATCCGAATCGCGTTGGCCCATCTCTAATTGTAGTCAATCTAGTAGTGCTTATGGAAGCACACCGCCTAATTTGCAATGACTCTTCTGCATGAATCCTCTGTTGAAGATTGAATTTGCTGCTTTGGGACTTTCAAGTCCCTGGACTCTTTTGTTTGATTTGAAAGGGCCAACTCCCTTAGCCTAAATTGTACTCATGCTGAGGATGACAGATTGTGTCATAGAGTTTGTAGTCCAGTGTACAAACTTTCTCCGCCTCTCTCCTTCTGGTGCTGGAATCCTGGGTGCCCCCCTCTTCCTTCGGGGTGGGTCTATCACCAGGCACTGCTCCACTGTTCCTGAGGGGTCCCCCACAGGCCTCATGACTGGGGTGACCCCAGGTCCATCACACCATGTCTTCATCACCTTGATGTTTGACTATTTAAATGCACTCTACATGGGGCTATTGATGGTGATGGCTCAAAGATGGGTTGCTGCTGTGAGCATGTAACACTGGTCTTGTGCTTGCTGCATGGACTGCCTCTAGTCTTCCGGGTCTGATTCAAGGTGTCAGTTCTCACCTATAAAGTCCTTCACGGCCTGGGCCTCACTTATCTGCAGGACCGCCTCACTCCCTGGGTTCTATATCATCCCCTGCGGTTGGCTGCGGGCACATTCCTCAAAGTCCTGTTGGTGCACCTGGTGGAGACAATAGAGAGGGCATTCTCAGTGACTGCTCCACAGCTGTGGAACTCCCTCCCAGTCAATGTCCACTTTTCCCCAGATCTCCTCTCCTTCTGAAAACATTGTAAGACCTGGCTGTTTTAGCAGGTGTTTGGTGAGGGAAGGGGTTGAGAGTTGAGGGTTGTATGGGCTCAGGGTGGAAGGTGTGATAAATCTTCTGTTCTTAATTTATATGTTTTAAACACTGACTAATGATTTTTTTATATGTATTTTATATGTTTTTATGTAGTTAACTGTTTTGTAAGCCACCCTGTGCCACCATAAGTGAGAAGGGTGAGGTATTAAATATTTTTTATAAATAAATAAAAAATAAATTAAAACAAAAATGATGGGGCCCCTGCTGAGAGTGTTATGAGGAGCAGAAGCGGTGGAGAGATGGTGGGGAAAGAGCTTGCCTGGGACAGTGGGATGGACTTTGGCCAGCCCCCTCCTCTTGAGACCTTGATTGGGGGTATGTGGTCTTGTGTGCTTGAACCTGCACCTAGATGTCAGCGGCTGATTCCACGTTTGAGCAGTGGGTGTGGCCAGGACCGGTTGGTTTCCAGGCTGCCCGCACAAGAGTTGGGGATGGCCGACAGTGTTGAGGTGGCAAAGACAGCGAGCTGCAACCCCCTGGGCTGGGTATGGACTGTGAGTGAGGGGGCCCCTTCTGAGAGTGTTATAAGGAGTGGCAGCAGTGGAGAGATGGTGGGGAAAGAGCTTTCCTGGGACAGCGGAATGGACTTTGGCCATCCCCCCCTCTTGAGACCTTGATTGGGGGAGTGTGGTCTTGTGTACCTGAACCTACACCTAGATATCAGTGGCTGCTGCTGCATTTGAGCAGTTGGTGGGGCCAGGGCTGGTTGGTTTCCAGTCTGCCCACACAAGAGCCGGGGATGGCCGATGGCCATGGCGGTGGCACGTGCTGAAGGGGCACGGCCAAAGGGGCATGTCCCGTGGTTGGGCCCTTCAGTTGGGCCCGCCATGCGGGGCTGGGAGAAAACATTGATCCCATAAGGGTATGGTGGGAGGGGAATTGGAAAAAAGAGGTATTCGCCTCCTGGTGAAAGCAGGAGGGGAAGGGGGGGGCGCTTCCTTGGTAAGAATGGGGTGGAGATTTGTTGGGATTAAGATAGTGGGGTATGATGTTGGAATTAGATTAGAGATGGAAAGGGATGGCTCCCGCTTGTTATATGCTGCAGTCATGATATAAGTTATTCATTAAGTTTTGTGAGGTGAGAGGTGGATTGGAGTGTATTATGTATATTGTAGCGGGAATGTATATATGATGTATTATTGTATAATAAGAATAATATATTATTGTAAAATTGCGCTGAGGTGAGGACCCTTCCTCCTGGTGAGAACAAGCGGGTGGGAGCTGTAGATGGGCCCCCTCCCTGGTGGCAGAAGGGATGATGAGGACAGGTTTCTGATGTATTATAATGATGATTTGTTAATTTTGTACTGTAATTATGTGTTGTTGGTCCATTTGGGACACAATTTTCTTTTCCATGTTATGATGTTTATTTGCTGTAAGGTGTTATTTTGTATATTTCCACTTTTGTTGTGAGTCACCTCGAGTCGCCTTTGGCAAGAGAGTGCGGAATACAAATTAAAAGTGAAATGAAATGAAAAAAAGCACACTGTGTGGAGTGGGCTGGCCAAGCCAAGGGTAACAGCTAACTGTAGAGCTACTGCCTGTCTGTTGGGTGGATCCACAGTGCAGCTCCATGCCTGTTGGTTTGTAGCCCCATTCAGCATCATGGAGTTGTGGGCACCAGTCCAGAGCATCAGATGACTGCCTGTAATTCAGTGGTGGGGCCATGTGAGTGGACAGTGACCCAGGAACACTGCCAGTACATCTGAGTGGAGCTGTTAACTGGTGGTCATTGGGGTGGGCCCCAGAGCAGCTCTGGGCTCCAGAGGAATCACATTCATCTAAGAACATCCATAGTGCCTCAGTTAGTTAGATGGGTTTACATAAGGTGGGTTTAGAATTGGCTGAAAAATCACACTCAGAGAGTAGTAATTAATGGCTCAAATGAGGATTTGCAAGGGTCAGTGCTAATAAATATTTCTATTAATGTCTTGGATGAAGGAATTAGAGGTGTGCACCAGGTACATCTTTCATTATTTGTTCTTGTATTTTGTTTTCGCTATTTGATCTACAAGGGTCTTTCGGGGGGGGGGGGGATCCACCAGAGCATCTTGGACTCGGATCTTGAACATCCATCAATGGAAAAAAATGGTTACCAGTCAAAAGGGACAGGTGAGGACTCACCGGCACAGTTCCACACGGGGTGGTCTTGCATAAAAAGTTTTCCATCTGTCTCTGCTTAGCCACCTTAGCAATTGGAGGCAGACTGTTTAATGCATCCCGTCTTAACCTTTTGTTAGAGGCCATTTTACAAAGTATTAAAGGATGGTAGGTTCCTGGCGCACCTGGCAGCACTCCTAAGGCCACGCACACAAGGGCTCACCCTTGCGTGCGTGGCCCTTAGGCGCGCGACACCTGGCACAGTCATCGGCAAGCCCGGCCTTTTATGCTGATGGGCTTCCTCTGGGCTCAGGTGTTCTCCGACACATTACAAGCCTCCATTAGGGCTCCCGTCAGGACACAAAGTAGCACGCTCCCCTCTCACCACGGCCGTCGGCAAGCCAGGCCTTTTATGCTGATGGGCTTCCTCTGGGCTCAGGTGTTCTCCGGCACATTACAAGCCTTTGTTAGGACTCCCGTCAGGACACAAAGTAGCACGCTCCCCTTTCACCACGGCCGTTGGCAAGCCCGGCCTTTTATGCTGATGGACTTCCTCTGGGCTCAGGTGTTCTTCGGCATTTACAAGCCCCCATTAGGGCTCCCGTCAGGACACAAAGCAGCACGCTTCCCTCTCACTGTTTTCATTATTTAAACCTTTCATTTTCATAAATATCAAAATTTTGTTTTCATTATTGCTTTCATTTTTGATTTCCATTAGTTTCAATAGAAAAAGAATTTTGGGGTGTATTTTTTTATTATTATATTTGGATGAAAGATGGAGGGATCATACCGTAAATGAAAGACTTTATTTGTACCAAATTTCATAAAGCTTGGATAAAGGAATCCAGTCCTATAAGCAGTTGAATTATGTTATTTTGCAAAAATCTGCATATACATTCCTGGCTTTAAAACCTTTATCTCCCATCTAATATGAATGAAACTCAGCAAGATTATACCCCCCCCCCCCAAGTTTACTATCTATGTCAACTTTCAGAAGGATTAGATAAAGGGTCCTAGTGGTATAAGCAATTAACTTATAAATGTTTGACTGTAACATCTTTGTAGTCCAACCAGTTTACATGAAAATTTGCAGGGCTGTATCGCACACATTCAGGATCACCTCTGCCAAATATCAGAAATCTGTGATAAAGGGGCCCAATTTTAAAAGACTGCACAGCTTACGCAGAGAATGTCATGAGCCTCTGCCAGGGATTCTCTAACATGTCACTGTGATATAAGATCTGTTTGTGATGCCAATTGGCCATAAGAAATGTCAACTAAATATCCACATTCTGTGCTGTGACCAACCCAACGTCTTTCCCCCACTTGTTGCTAGGAAGTCAGAAGCATCTGTTTAGGAAAGCGCCAATAGAGATTCTCTTATGTCCTCTGTCACAGTGCTGCAGGATGTGATTGTGACAACAACTGGCCAGCCTGGATGTGTAAATCATGTCTCCTGATTGCTGGGATGCTAGCCCCAAAGTCCCAGTTATGTCCCTTCTATGCCCACTTGAGGGCTGCCTCCTATGCCTGCCTCAAAGCCACCACCAATTGGTCCTGTAAAGTGGGAAGCATGCAGTAATTGGCCAGTGAATGTAGCTGTCTGTCTATTGGGTTGCTCCTCATCCTTTCTCCTACATCCTCCCTCCCCCTGCCATGCCAGGTGCCTGCCTCTGACTGGCACTGCTTGTACTGCTATTTATCTGAATAATGGTCTTCAAGGGGACAGTTTCAATTGCTTATAAAACTGGCTTCCTTTATCCATCCTTTCCTAAATATTGTAATAATCAATATCCCCATTGGTGGTACAATCTCCCCACATTTCATCAGAACTGAATAAGAACAAAAAAAATGTTATAGCTGAAAATGTTTTTCCGTTTCCCCCCATTATTTCAAAAACAAAAAATTGTTTTCATTTTTCCATTCCATTCCACTTTTATTTATATCCCGCACTCTCTCGAAAACAATTCTGACTTGAGGCGGCTCACATAATTTGCAATATAAGCAACACACCAAGTAATAACCCACACAAGGGAGCACACACAATTAATAGCACATAGGCTGGATATTATCCTATGCAGGGGAACCCATAATGCACAAAACAGCAGCAGTTCTAATTAACAAAACATACCCCATAGTTTAATGTTACTCCCCTTCCATGCCAACACCTGCTCACATCAGGACATTTGCCCTTGTTCCAACATTTCTGTCCCCCGCTGCCACCAGGGACCATCAGCCTCCACCACCCCTTTCTCACAGGGGGGAGTCGACTGCCCTTCTTTAATTAGACAGTTTCCCCCCAATACAAACCAAAATAGCTCCCCGCCTCAGCCCGGTCGAAGGGACACGGCCACCCCTTTGGACGTCCCCCTTCGAGCCATGCGACCTGGAAGTGGGCTTCTCCAGGCCCTGCCCCCGCAAGGGTCGGGGGGAGGAGATAGTAGACCCATCATCCTACATCGGCCAAAGAGCAATCCCCCGCCCTCGATACCATGTCCCACTTTTCCCGCTAGTTGACATCACCGGGAGGAGGAAAAGGAAGGATTTCTGCTGCTGGGCTTGCTGCTTCACCACCTCGGGGGCTCCCCACCTGTGGCCGTCACCAACAGTCCCTTCAGCTGCCCCTGATGTTAAGGGGGGTGACTTGAAAGTGGGCAATCCCCCGCCCTTAAGACCATGTCCTGCTTGTCCCGCTCATTGACATCACTGGGAGGAGGGAAGGGAAGGATCTCTGCTGCTGGGCTTGCTGTTTCACCACCTCAGGGACCAACACAGCAACAATGCTGCTGGCAAGCAGGCAAACTCCTCGGTGGTGAGTCTCGGAGATGGAAAGCAGCTCCCAGCCTTGCCATTTGTGCATAAAGGTGACCTGGTTCCCATAGCCAACACTTCGAAGCAAGGCTTTTAGGGCTGTCACTTCTGACCTTACTGGGCTAAGAGGTGTGGGCATGTTCTGTTGCCTGCACTCCCTCCAGTGGAAGTCAATGTCCCCCAGTGTTGGTTCCGCGGTGTAGGAAATCTGAAAGAGCAGGGCCATGAAGAGCTGCGGATACAGCATTTGCACCTCCTGTCAACAGGCAGGCTCCAGGAGGATCTCATACAGGGCTCTGGTAGCAGCCAAGGGGGCAACAGCAGTCTCATCCCATGAGATATCATGCTTCTTCCTCATTGGCTGGTCCTGCAGCCTATTAAGAAGCTCTTTCAAGACCCTCTTGGTGGTCTTTGGGTGACAGGTCAATTTTTGTTTTTGTTATTATTAGTTTTCATTTTTGTTCTTACAATAAAAACATGAAAATGATTTTTTTTTCATTTTTAACATAATAACAGAAACAAATTGCACACCCCTGGTAGGCATGGTCAATACAGTTATCAGATTTGCTAATGAGGCAAAACTGGAAAGGATTGCACATACCTTAAGGCAGGGGTGCACAACTTCATTTGTGCTAAGGGCCAGAAAATTTGGTTTGGACCCAATCCTGGGCTGCATGTAGCCCCACCCCCAATTTGCACAACCCCACCCATTGGCAGCTGGGGCTGGAGATCTGAAGCGGAAGCGGCAGAAGCAGCAGCGAGGGGGTCAGGTGGAGACATCGACAGCAGCAGGAAGCTGAAACCAGGAAGGAGGGATCCAGACAGCACCTTTAATAGGCTTGCTGCCTAGAGGAAGGAGGGTTTTGCACCAGTGCAGGGGCTGGGGCAGACACTTGGACTAGCTGGGTGGGGGGAGAATTTTTTAACTGTTAGAATAGTGCATTGGGAAAAGCTACCTAAGGAGGTTGTGAAATTTCCTTCCCTGTAGATTTTCAAGAAAAGATTGGACAGGCATCAATCACAGAAGCTTTGGATGTTTAGAGTGTCCTGCCTCAGACATGATCCTTGAGGTTCCATCTCTACAGTTCTATGTGTCTGGGATTCTATCCTAAAACCAATTCCAAATGAATTTTTCTATTTGTTTAGCAAGCTAGAGGATTTCTCCTTGTGAGCTGAAAGCTGTTGGTCCCCATTCTCTTTAGAAGATCATGGAGGAGACAGAGTTAGGGATGAGAGATCCTTGGAAGCTCATAGAAAAAGCCAGGCATAGGAAATTTTGAATACTTATTTGAACTCAACTTTTTGGTTCCTACATCACATACATCCTATGCTTAATAAAGCCCTTTTACTTTACTAAGTTAATCACAGCTGAGTATTACCTCTGGATTCCCTCAGGGATATAGACCATCTCATGCATACTTCTCCTGCTGTAAAGTGGCAGATTGAATTAAGACAGATATTGACTAACTGCCACCTTAGGCATATCTCTATTCAGGGCATACACACAGTCCTCTCTGAAAGATCCTGTGTAAAACTGAGAAAAGGTTTGTGAAAGTCTCTGATAGAGAAATGATTTACCTAGAGGAAATCTGGAAAGAGCAAAACTTCTGCTTAGTTTTCTCCCCCCTTCACTTTCTTTGAATCTGGAGTGGTTAGACTATGCCAAGGATGGGGAACCTCATGCCTAGGGGAAAAATGCAGCCTAAACCTCTTTCCACTTCCTGGATCTGCCTCCCCCCACGCACTCACCTGGATCCAGATTCATTCCCAAAGCACTGAAAAACTGAGGTAAGGGTAAGGAAGCAAAAACAATAGGGCATGCACACAAGAATAGGGGACAGATCCCTGATACAAATCTATGATCTGGACTCTCCTCTGCCTGAGCTCACCTCTTGAGCACCCCACAACTAACATTTATGTGGTTTTTGAAACCTGTACTGATTTTCAAAATGGCCCCTGGGAGGGGAAAGTTTCCCCTTCCCTGGACTATATGTATCCAAAACGATGAGAAATATATTCCAAATCCAAATCCAAATCCAAATCCATGTTTATTTCTATCCCGCACTCTCACCCGAAGGTCTCGAGGCGGCTTACAACACATAATATTTCTGAGTTTGCCACACAGGGGCTCAGAGACATCAACAAAGCTAACATGATATACAATTTAACAATTTAACAATTTAACAGGAAAAATACAACCCACATATTCCCAATCCCCTCCCTATACTCATCCAATAAACCACTCCATAATCTCTTCAACAAACACAGGATAGATCCCATCAACAACCTGCTCATCACAGTTATCCCCCGCTGCCACCGAGGGAAACCTGACCACCTCCACCCTCCTCTCACCAGGGGGAGGTGGTCCCACCAACCCCACGTCAATCTTCCTAAATAATCCCTCTTCCTCCTCCCCCTCTCCTAACGTATACCCCAATCCAATCCACGACACNGGGAAACCTGACCACCTCCACCCTCCTCTCACCAGGGGGAGGTGGTCCCACCAACCCCACGTCAATCTTCCTAAATAATCCCTCTTCCTCCTCCCCCTCTCCTAACGTATACCCCAATCCAATCCACGACACCCCCCACACACACCACTTTTCCCTACTCTCTTCCATAACACTTCTCCCCTCCCTTTCCATCAATCCCCCACTCTTATTCCCACAAACCGCTGCTTGCATATAATTTCTCCTCCCCCTCAATTCTTTCAAGGGACACCCCCTTCCCCCCCTCCTGGCCCCGAAGGGCCCCAAAGGGCCCCACCCTTTGGCCGCAGCCCTTCGGCTGGCGGCCGACGGCACAGCCGCCGGTCTGGGTCTTATCAGTTCCCCAGCACTTCCGGTTTCCAGCATGGGGGGGGAGGGGCAGGGGGGGGGCAAAAAGCATGTCCAGGACCCCCTCACCTGTTCCCCTTTTCCCCTTTGGTGACCAGCAGAGTCCCCCAGCCATTGGAGCAGCGACGGGAGCAGCAGCAGCGGCAGCAGGGATGCAAGCCCCTGATGATAAGTGAGACACAGCCGCCGGTCTGGGTCTTATCAGTTCCCCAGCACTTCCGGTTTCCAGCATGGGGGGGAGGGGCAGGGGGGGCAAAAAGCATGTCCAGGACCCCTCACCTGTTCCCCTTTTCCCCTTTGGTGACCAGCAGAGTCCCCCAGTCATCGGAGCAGCGACGGGAGCAGCAGCAGCAGCAGCGGGGATGCAAGCCCCTGATGATAATGATATTGAAGTGTGATGAATCCTACCACATCACATACAAGGAAGGGAAATATGAATTGAATGAAAACATTAGCTAGTACTCTTACAACAACTAAAGGTGATATTACTGGTAGTGGTTTGCATTTTGTTTTTGTTATTATGAAATATTTTTATTTTCTTTTTCATTATTGTAATACAAAAAATGACAAATAATAATAATGAAAACAAAAATGAAAATGAGTTTTTACACATCCAGGCTGGCCAATTATCATCACAATCACATCATTCAGCACTGTGACAGAGGACATAAGAGACTCTCTATTGGCTCGTTCGTAAACAGATGCTTCTGACTTCCAGTAACAAGTGTGGGAGAGAAGTTGGGATGGTTGCAGCACAGAATGAGGATATTTGGCTGACATTTCTGCTGTCCAGTTGTCATCACCAACAGATCTTATATTACAGTAGGCATTTTTACACACACCTTAAAGTGATGGTCTTTCAATCTTCTGGGTTTACAAGCCCACAAGTAAGTTCCTGGGTGCGTTCTTCACACACACACTGCCCTGAGGCAGTTTCTGGATGCATTCTTCACACACTGCCCTGAGGCAGTCTAAAGTAGCCACAGCAGTAGACGTGAGGGGCTGCCATGGAAACCAAGTGACCACAGCTGCCTGAAGCAAAGCAGTTTACCAGGTGAATATTTTACACACAAAACTTCTGGGAGAAGTTCTATGCAGAAGTTAAAAGAGCCAGATATTTAATATCTGGGTGAGTGATTTAGACACACAGAAAGTTCAGGATGTAACAGCAAACATGCAGGAGAAATGTGTGTGTAAAAACACCCAGTGAAATCTAAGAGAATCCCTGGCATAGGCTCATTCTCTGCATATGATGTTCAGGCTTATAGAATTGAGACCCTTTATCACATTTCTGATATTTGGCAGAGATGATCCTGAAGGTGTGAAATACAGCCCTGCCAAATTTCATGTACACGTGTTGGACTAAAAAGATGTTATTGTCAGATATACATTTATATGTTAATTACTTATACCACCAGGTTCATTTATCCAATTTTTCTGAAAGTTGGCATAAATAGTAAACTTCAGGAGGGGTATAAACTTGCCAGATTTCATCCACATTAGATGGGAGACAAAAAAGTTACAGCCATGAATGTATATGCAGATTTTTGCAACATAACACAATTCAACTGCTTAAAAAATCAGATTCCTTTATCCAATCATTCTGAAATTTACTACATTTAATGCCTTCCACAGAAGGTACAATTTTTCCATGATTCATCCAAATTAATGGAAACAAAAAAGATACAGCCGAATATGTGTTTTCTATTGAAACCAATGGAAATTGAAAACGAAAGCAAAAACGAAAACAAAATGTTGATATTTATGAAAACAAAAATAAAAGATATAAATAATTAAAAATGAAAAACAACATGGATCCCTGGTACACACCTCTAAGGGTAAGGAATACGGATTAGAAAGGTAAAGTTTTAGGGATATATATGGGAAGATTTTTAGTGCAAGTACCAGCAGATTCTGCAAATACACCCTGACAGAGCAATAGCTAACACAGAACCAGTGTCAAGCAGCCCAGCCCTGAAGTATATAGTGTTGCACTGCTCTCCCCCAGAGTTCCCCTGATTGGTTCTGGGAGGAAGGGAGGCATTGAGCAATCATAGGGTACCATTCAACTGTCTGGGGCCTGTTTGCGCTGCTCATTGGCCAGTGATTACTTCCATCAGGTTCTTCTCCTCCCATCACAGGCCCAGTTCAAGTGTTCAACACTGTTTCTGACTCCAAGATGTCTGCTCCCTTTCCCCCTCATTACATTTCCCTTCAAAAAACATCTGCCAGGCTGCTAGGCAATAACGAAATCAACAGTGATCTTCGTTATCATTATTGATTTTGTTATTATTTTTTGTCATTTTCCTTATTGCAATAATGATAACGAAAATGACAAATTTCATTTTTGTTATTAATATAGTGAAAACAACATGCATACCCCTAATATTGACGTAGTAATTAAGTACTTTTCTAGCATAACTCATTCTCTGATAGATGGTGCACAGATGATCTTGGGTAAAAAAGTGGTTGTACCTTATTTCTCTCCCATATTTGGAAATGCCTTTACTGTTTCATATTATAAGATGTGCCATACTGGGTCAGACCAATGGTCCATCTAGCCCAGCATCCTGTCTCCAACAGTGGCCAATCATGGTGGCTTGGGAGAAGCACCCAAAAGGTCACAATACAATCCATTCCCTGTTGTTTCCCCCCAGCTCCCATCATGTTCCCTGATCCTGTCTGGCTAATAGCTGCTAATGGACCCTATCTTTCAAAAACTTGTCCAAACCTCTTTTAAACTCAGATATAGTACTGGCCCTTACCACAGCCTCTGACAATAGATTCCACAACTCAATTATACGCTGAGTGAAAAAAAAAAAATCTTTCTTTTGTTTTATTTATTTGGCACTGGCTCTTGCCCTGGCCATATATACAGCAACATAAAATAAAGTAAAATACAATCAAAGTAAATCATAAAACATTATAGTATATAAAATTCCATCAAATCTAGGAGGGATTAGAGATAAAACAGCTGGTCCTATAGACATATACATCAAAATAAAAATCACAGCTAAAGTCAAATACATGTGTTCCATACCTGAAAATATGAGTTGCTATGAGGGCCACACAATAGTCAGTTCAATAGCTGGTATGCAGATATCTCTTTGTGTATTTAGGGATACAGAACCTAGGCTTAACACAATGAAAACAGGTGATCTAATCCCAACTGATAACGTGGCCAATATAGCAACTCCAAGACTCTTCCCCGAGCTGCTTGCAGGAGGGGCGGGATATAAATATATTAAATAAATAAATAAATAAATAAATTCCCTACAAGATACGTAATATTTCTATATGTATTCATTTTTAATATGATTGATATTTGCTATGATCATCTTTATAAAAGATAATGACAGCAGCATCTTCAAGAATTAATAGCGTTATATTCCAAATTAGATAGGAACAGCCTCCATCTTTCCCGAATCCTGTCCCTTCTTTTGGATGCTAAAACAATGAAGGAAGTCACAGCCCTGATAGCATCCTCCTGAGTCAGAGTGAGTAAGTAAATATAACACCCCTCTGACTCAAGGGAAATATCCTCAGATAGTAAGGGAACCAACCACACTGCTCGCATGTCATCAAGGTATGGGCACCTTATTAAAAAATGTTCAATAGACTCTACCTCCCCCTTGCTGCAGGAACAAAGCCTTGTAGCATGGGGGCGTCCGAAGTTGTCTACCCTCAGTAACAGCCGTGCATACTAGTTGAAAGCGGAGGAGTGTATAATTTCTTCTCAAAACAGGGTTGGTCAGGCAATCCAAATAAGGTTCAAAAAAGGGGGAGTGCTTGATACGTCCCAAACATGGGGCCACCTTCCAAGCCCCAATTATCCCCATATCCTCCTGGCGGGCAATATCTTGAATTGTACTACACAACTCGGCTTTAATGGCCTTAGGGCCATTAGGGTCTGAAAATATTCAAAGGAAAACCCTAACTCCCTTATCAGAAGGCCCAAATAAACAACCCATGGATAAGCCCTCGGGCCAGTATATAGGAGTTCTTCCTTAAGGCACCCCAGGGAGAGAGTCAATTCCTCCTGAGCTAGCAATCTAAGCCAAAACCTCACATAAGTAATCTCTGAGAGGGCGTGAATTGGGAGGATTCCTGTTTCCGCCCTCATCACTGCACCAGGGACACTAGGGTCCACCCTCAATAGTCGTCTTAGGAAAAAGTTCTGCACCTTCTCGAGGGGCAGAACATTGGGAAAGGGAACAAGCTCCATCCCAAAAACCAATGCAGGTGGAATCTTGGCCTGGTAAACTTCCAAGAAATGGGAGGTAAGAACTCCTTTGGAAATCACAATGGCTCTATTAAGTGCTCTAGCTGCCATAGTTGCCTTTTTGGCTCTGGTACATACATGGAGGTTCCAGGATCCTCTGTTGTTGATAGTAACCCCCAAATAATTAAAGGAGTTAACAACCGCAATTTCCCCTGCATTCAATTCCCACTGGGGAGCCACTTTCCTTCTTCCCAGAACCATGATCTTAGATTTAATTGCATTTATCTCAAGACCACTGATTACACAAAATTGATTAATCTTGTCGAATGCCCGTCTAATACCTTTCTCCGTTTGTGACAGCAAGACTATGTCGTCAGCAAAATAGATAAAGTGCACATAAACCTCACCTACTTTAGGGGCATGGACCTCCTCGGCATTTATATGGTCTGTCAGATCTAGCATTTGCATATAGACTTTTATGTGTATTATTTTTATTCTTCTTACTTTGCACATTATAGGGGACTATATCAGGCACCCTGGAATTGTTATTTATCTGTTCTTCAGAAAATTCCACCTGAAATGCCTTAATTTTTATCCCTTCCTCAGTTTTAAGCAACTCTAAATCACCTAAGTTAACATTATCCTGCATAGATGTCACAGTGCAAACTGCACTCCACAGTGCCTGTTGGTTTCCCCCCAGGTTCTAGTTTAAAAACTGCTCTATCACATTTTAAATTTTTAGTGCCAGCAGCTGAGTTCCATCCTCATTAAGGTTATCTCTTCCCATATCCTTATCTGGTGAAGCGGCTTCATCCATATGTTTCAGACACTGATTTCACTACCGTCATCCATGCATTCATCACCACAAGGTTAAATTACTGTAATGCGCTCTACACGGGGCTGCCCATGGTGATGGTCCAGAGACTGTAGCTGGTGCAGAATGTGTCGGCCCATCTGCTTACTGGGATGGGTCACCTGGATTCGGAGCACCTTGCACCAGTGCTCCAGGCACTTAACTGGCTGCCTTTTGTCTTCCAGCCCCAATTCAAAGTGCTGGTATTGGCCTACAAAGCCCTAATGGCCTGGGTGTGAGTTATCTGAAGGATTGCCTCTTTCCCTGGGTTCTGGGGCAGCTTTTGGGGTTGTTGGGGGTCCCTTCCTGGAGGTTCCCCGCTATAAGCAGGTGGTGACTGACAACAGGCGTCCTTGGTGGCCACACCGGCACTGTGGAGCTCACTCCCAGTGGATGTCCAGCTCAGCCCTTATCTCCTTGCTATCTGGCATCAGTGTAAGACATGGCTCATCTGCCAGGCATTTGGGGGTGGGGGGAGAGGGTTGTGGAGAGGGGGAGGGTTTGCTATTCTTTTGCACATGTTTTAACTGTTTTCTGGAATTGACTGTTTTGATAATTTTATCTTTGGTATTTTTAATGTGGTTTTATGTTTTTATGGATGTTAGTTGCTCTGAGCTGCTGGAGGCAGAAGGGGCAGGGTAAAAATGCATTAATTAATAAAATAAATAAATCCTTTAGTGAAATCTTGAAAAATCAATAAATCATTAATTTCCCCAAACCATTGGCTAATCAAATCCCTCTGTCTGAGTCCTAAACTCTTTACCCTTTTAAATAGCTTTATTCTGGCCATTGTCCAGGCTTTAGAGACCTATGCTGATCTGAGTAACTTTGTCTAATTTCTTGCAGTGCTTTGCTTAGATATATGTTGTGAGGTCCTCATGCCTTATCAATTAGAGCTTCTAACACTTTTAATGCTCTTTTCTGGCATCATAGCACACTTCCTACTTCCTCAGACAATTAATATAATAATACTGGCAAATGTCCACATTACTCATTTGTAAAAATAGCAAGAGAATTACTATTTAACCTTTCTAGTGGGTCATATTTTTCATATTGCTAGATGAATGAGTGGGAGGACTCATGGTCTGGGAGCATTCAACAAGTTAATTTGTTTTCCATCTGGAAAATTAGTATTTTTGTGATCATGAATTTACTGAGCACACCTGTCTAAGGTCCAAATCCTGCAAAACTATGACAAAAGGGTGCCCCCCCCCCATGACTCATCTCACTGGAGGAAATATTAACACAAATAAAGTCAATGGGAATTTCTCTACTGACTTCAGTGGAGATAAGATTTTATCTATTGAGTTTGGCTAGGTTAGTCCACAGGGACTGCTCACAGGCAAAAACAATTTTTCTTGTGCATGTTCATGATTGTAATCTTGAAGGTTACATCTCACATGCTGTATTTTGTCTACATTATTCAAAATTCTTGATTTGTGCCTTTTTAAAAATGCCATCTGTGATGGGATTGGATCTCCTCTGCCCCACTCCAGGCTGGGCATGACTCAGTTTCCTACAGTGCCCACTGGACCAGCAATCTCCAAATCTGCTCCAGCCTGCCATTATTTCAAAATGAGATCATGTTTCTGCTGGCGACCTGGCCTCTTTTTCTGAATTCTGACTTTGCTCCTTCTGCTGCGCTGCATGTGCCTTGATACAGTGAACAAGGTCAGTTTTACTTTTTCCTTCTGTGTCTATTCTTCTTTTCTTGCACTCTACTATTAGTTGTACTTTATTCATCTTGGATAGTCCCTTAGGCTTCTCCATTTTGTCTGCCTAACACTGGTTCCCAAAATGAAAAAGAAAAAATAACAACAAAAAACAACACAGCACTCTGGCTCAAAGTTTGTTTGCTTACTCCAGTTCTAGGAGCTGAGTGTCAGCATCAGCTGGCAACTCAGTGTTTCAGTCCCTATATGTTGGTACACAGTTTGGGGGTCACTATGCTGGCTCGCCACTGTGATGGGATTGGAACTCCTCTGCCCCATTCCAGGCCATCTGTGACTCAGTTTCCTCACTTACAGTGCCCACTGTACCCTGTACTCTAACTCTCTCCAGAACTGTTCCAACCTGTAAAGAGGTCACTCTCCTTGTCACCCGTACCCCAGAGTTTCCCGAAGAACAGAAAAAGATTTAAAGGTTCATCTGGGCCTCTAACTCAGAACTCCCCTCAACTGTGGGTAATTTCAGATGTAGCGGGCCCGACGGCCCACCACGCTGAACCACGGACCGGGCAGGCCGACCGTCCTTTAGACATGCCGGCATGATTCTCATCAGGGAGGGGGCAGGGCTGTGCAGCGCGACATGCGGCCACATAGTCCTGCCCCCCCACGCTCTCCTAGTCACCCGCCCGCTGGGGGACAGGCGGGAACAGCAGCCAATCCGGCCACTGTGTCCAATCCCGTTCTATGGTCGGGACCACAATCCGGCTGGGCTGCGGGTAACAGACATTACCTATCGCCCATCCTGGATTGTGGCCAATCCGATCACGGTTGGGGCCCGATCCCACCATGATTCCGGACCTCCGGGCGGCTGGAGGTCCAGAATCGTGGTCAATCTGATTCCTGCCAGTGATTCACTGGGGTGAATCAGAACAAACATAACAGGACCAATGGCCACCACGGGGGTTTCACTGTGGTTAACCGTGGTATCTTTACGTCTGAAATTACCCTGTGTCACCCAGTGTCAGCACCACACAACTATACAAGACTTAGTTTAAATAATTTAAATTTGTAAATCAAAATTAAAGTCAGTGCAAGATTGGATTCAAGAGTGCAAGTAAAACAAAATATAAAGATAATGCAAAGCTGCCTTAATTTATTAAATTCTCAAGCTAAAATCTTACCCAATTTAGTTCATAGATTTAAATGTCAATTTCTCAGCCAGATGGTATGACTGGGTGCAGTTTTCTTGCTTGGATGTTGCAGTTGCAGTCAATCAATTCCAGGATTTCCTGCTTTCTCTTTTTCTTTGATGGTTTAAATATCTTTCTAATGGCCCTTCTAGGTCTTTCTTGGAGTCTGTGTCATGTCCACAAGGTAGGTCATGTAACCCATCCACACCCATGTACCTTTCTATTGTTGTTCTTATCTGTCTCCCAGACAGCATTGCTGACTTTGGGTTCACAGTCTGCTTTTAGAATTTGTTTTCTTTACATAGTTCTTAGATACAAATGTTCATCATACATCACACAATCTTGTAATTCTGAGCTGACTGACCCCAGATACGTCTAGGTAATGTCAACTGGCGGTGTGCACTTCATTTTCATTATATAAGAACATAAGAAGTGCCATACATGGGTCAGACCAATGGTCCATCTAGCCCAGCATCCTGTCTCCGACAGTGGCCAATCACGGTGGCTTGGGAGAAGCACCCAACAGGTCACAATGGGAGATCCATTCCCTGTTGTTTTCCCTCAGCTCCCATCATGTTCCCTGATCCTGTCTGGCTAATAGCTGCTAATGGACCTATCTTTCAGATACTTGTCCAAACCTCTTTTAAACTCCGCTATAGTACTGGTCCTTACCACAGTCTCTGGCAGTAGATTCCACAACCCAATTATATGCTGAGTGAAAAAATATTTTCTTGATAATGATGATGAAATTCTTAGTTTTTGTTATCATTATTGCAATAACGATAATGAAGATAAATAATAATGAAACCAATAACAATAACAAAAGTTGTTAATGATTCCGTTACTGCCTGGAAGGTGTTTTTGGAGGGAAATGTGGAGATGGGAGGAGGGAGCAGACACCTTGGAGCCAGAAACAGCATTGAACTCTTGAACTGAGCCTGTGAAGCAGAAGGACCTGATGGATGTAATGGATGGTGCAAGCAGGTCCCAGGCAGTTGAATGGCACCCTGTGATTGCTCAATGTCTCCTGCCTCCCAGAACCAATCATGGGGACTCTGGGGAGGGCACTGCAACCCTTTATGTTGCAGGGCCAGACTGTTGGACTCTTGCTCTGTGTTAGCTCCTGATGTGTCCGGTTGCATTTACAGAACTCTGGTGTTGCTTGCACTAAAAATCTTCCCCCGCACTCAGTGTTATACCTTACCTTATACCCTTTATTTTACAAAAACATTTGTTAAGGTTTTCTCCACAAGAAATGAGGGATAGAAACTCTTGAGTTAAAATGCAGATTGAGATTCTCTACTGATATGATAGCTCTCGGGATACAATAAGGAAACTGGTTGGGAACATTGCTCGCTTCCTAGCATGTGCTGTACTGCAATAGATCTACAGGCATCACTATTTGAAAAAATTGCTCTTGGTGATAAGAACTATGGTTTGGTGACAAATACATAAATAAATAAATAAATAAATACATTCAATAAAAGAAATCAAAGCATGGCCTTCTGTTCCAAACATGAGACCTTTTTAATTCCAAAGCCAGCTCCAACACATTTGTCTTCTGCAGCCTTGGGGAGATAATTTCTTTGCTTCGGTTTCCTCACCTGTGCAATGCGTTTAATACTCATCCAGCTCACAAAGGTAATGTAAAGTAAAACATTTCTATAGATTAAAAGATGTCATGATTATCAAGCACCACGACAGCACTCCCAATCCCTTTAGTTGGCTAAGAAAAGCTATGACTGGGGCGGGGGGGAGGGGGCGGAGGGGGTAGAGGTGTGTGTGCACAGCAGGGCCAAATACTTGCAAGTGAGCACATAGGCAAGCTGGATGCCCGGTCATTTCCCTTTCAGGGTCATCAGACACACACCATTCAGGGATGGGGAGGCTCAACACCATAAGTTACTTTCTCATTAAGCGAAAGCTAGGGAGACCTATTAGATACTAGGGGTGTGCACCAGGTCCCCATGTCATTTTCATTTTTCATTTTCATTTTCATTATTCGAAAATGTCATTTTTGTTATTGTTATTAACGACAATGTCACTTTCGTTTTTTTTTTTTTTTTGTTATCATTTTTGGTATCAATTTTGATATAGTTTTTGTTATTGGTATCGGCATAATTTTTGTTATCTGTATCGATATTCATTGTTGTTATTGATATCGGTACCATTTCAAACAAATATTTTATTTTTGGTATTGGTATTTTGGTATTGGTATTATTGATTCCTGTGCACAACTAATATTTATCTAAATCTAAGGGAGACAGGGGAAGGGTAAAGGAAAACTATCTATTACCTAATAGATTGGATGCGGCTGAGCAGACTGAAGCTCAACCCAGATAAGACGGAGGTGATGGTGGTGGGGAGGGCGAAGGGGGTGGTGGCCCCCCTAGTTGGGGGGGTTTGCCCTCCTGTAGCTCAGCAGGTCCGGAGTCTGGGGGTCATATTGGACGCAGACCTGCGTCTGGAGCGGCAGGTGGAGGCAGTC
>QEPC01001999.1:166827-231665 GCA_003113815.1 Sphenodon punctatus | reverse complement strand
ATCTATCTATCTATCTATCTATCTATCTATCTAATATTACACAGGGATTGGGGGGGACACACAAAGAACACAGGGAGGGGTACAAAACAGAAATGAAACCCATATCAATCTAATAATCCTACTCTAAATAAATCCAAAAACAGGGGAAGAGAATCAGGGATGGAGGAATATATAGAGGGAGAGGGAAAGGATTCAATGGATGGGGGAGGAAGAACACAGGGAGGGGTAAAAAATAAAAAGAACGCCTAAATCTATCTAATATAATCTAAATAAATGATAATATGGAGGTAAATGGGGTGGATGGGTGAAATAGGAGGAGGATGGCAATGGATTGGGAAGCTGGGAGGTACAAACTGCTGGGAGAGGGAGCCTTCTGAAAATGCCTGCTGTCAGGAACAGTGAGTAGTTCAGAAGGTGTTGGAAGGGGGGAGGGCAATGAGTTTTGTTATTTGCTGTGCCCGCCTCACCGCAAGCCCCATTGGCTCAGTGCAGCCTAGCTCGTGGGCAATCACAGCCTGTGAAGCCAGAGGTTTGAGGAGAAAAGGGATAGTGATTGGGCAGGCTGGTTGCTACTCCAAGCCTCTCCACCTCTGTTGCCTGGAAGTCTGCTTCTCAGCTGACCCTCCCTTTCTGTGTCAGGCAGGGGTCATGTTTTACTGGTGTTTTACTGTTTTTTGTTTTTCTCCCGGCCAAACTCATCCGAACTCGATCCAAACTGTTCGGCCGAACTGTTCGGCCGACTAAACTGTTTGGTCATTTCTGAGTTCGGTATCAGGTTTGGTTCAGTCGGTTCGGGTTCGGATTCGGTCATCTGAACGGACCGAGTTCGGGCTGAACTCCAAACTTCCAAACCGCGTTCGCACATTCCTACTGGAAACATATCCTGGGGCTCAGCCCTCCACCACCCCATTAATTTAATTGTCACAGCTGAGCCCTGGTACACCCCTCACCCCCACACATTAATCCCTGGATATATTGCCAATTAATTCACAGAAGCATGAAAAAATAGGCTAAGGACAGATCCCGATGGAGTAATGGAAGTCATCAGTATGAATCTAGAATACAAATGGTCCCAACTGAATGTAAATATGTGGCAGGCATAAAAATGCTATACTACTTTAGAACAGGTGGTATAAGAGTCAATTATGGGTAAGTCTTTACTGCCAAGTAAATTTCAAATTATTGTGAAGCATGGAGGAAATTTACACTAAAGATGTCTTTTTAAAAATACCCTCTTCAATTGTCAAAGTTTCATTTGTGATCATTTCCAGGCTTTTGTAGCTCCACTGGATAGATTAACTACATTCTTGAATCTTTGGGCTCTATGTGCTAAATCAACAAGAGCATGTTGTCTTTGTTTAAGTTTTGTTGACCAGACTGGCTACGAACTGCTGGTATCTCTTTGCATTGTCTTTCTTTTTGCCTCATGGTACAGTAGGTCTTATGAGAAGATATAGATATTAAATACAGCATGCTGTCTAGAAAGTATGGTTGCTATGTTGGTCCCAAATGTATGAGATAAAAATAAAGTAGGTCTGATATCATTTATTGGACCAACATCTATTGGGGAGAAGATGAAAGCTTTCAGGCCACACAGAGCCCAACTTTGGGCATATAAAGGTGCTATTGCATTTGAGCAAAGGTTTGGGCAGGTTGTTCCCGGTAAATTAAACTTTACTGAGATCCAATAACTTTTGGTTGTATGTATTTAGTAGCTTAATACAAGCATAACAACATGCTTTCATGTATCTGTCATCTCTGGCTGTTTTTAAATGGACCGCGGTTGGTGGGAGAATGGCTGTGCGGCTGTGGGGGGTGGAGGTGGGGGTGCGCCCATTCCCATGGGTGCACACCCATCTCCACACACAGAGCATCAGGTATTGGAACCCACTGCTCCATTCATGGGTGAAGGGTGGAGATGGGTGTAGTGTGGGAGTGTGCACGCTCCCCACTCATCCCCCATGGCATTAACACGGTCACCTCCACCCATCTCCACACAGCGAAACTGAGTGGAGATGGGTGGGGGCATCTCGTGTGAAAAGGGTGTCTGTTTGAGGCTCAGTGTTTGAATGGTAAGTCACTCACATACATCCCTGAAGGTCATGAATTCAAGTCCTACTTAGTTTTGCATCAGTCTTCCCAGTACCTGGCCCATAGGGCTGGAGAAAGTCAAAGTTAATCAAATGTGGTGCTAGTCAGACCATTCTCTTGTGGTCTTGGAAGCCACATAAACAAGCATGCCTTGATTATAGGTGCCAGTAGAACTGGTTCAAAAATGACAATTCCAAAATAGACATGAATTTTTATTCTTTCAGGACCTTTGCTGTACTTTAATGCTATTTTTTGTGTTAAGGAATTTATTTGTCTTTTAATCTATTTGGTATTTCCTCTGGTGAGTTTCCAACACTTTCTGAACATTTATGGCACTGTTGTCAGTTTTGCCAGTAATATCATCACCTCTGAAAATGCCCAATGCAGATGCAAGCGAATGGGTAAGGGTTCACAAATCATTGGGAAAGGACCAAATGGATCAATTTTGATGAACTGTATTCATTGCAAATTGTCATTTCAGCTGCAGATGTGGGAGATTTTTTTCCCTCTTCAATATTAGAAATCTAATTTACTTCCCGGAATTTTCTGAATAAGCAAGAAGGAATGAGCAGTCCTGAACTGGTTCAGAATGTCTCTGCTACAGCTTGATTTTACAGTTGTTTTTTCCCCAGCAGAAGTTCTGCAACAGGGTAGAAATAGTGATGTGGCCTGATTGCCCTCATGAGACATTTGGAACTTTTAGATGGATGCGGGGCTGGCCACCCCCGGAGCTGTTTTGGGAGTCCACTCCAGTGTCCAACCTTGCCTGGGTCAGGTTTGAATGAACCCCACGGGTTCCCCAGCTTGTGGTCTGTCTGCACAGCACCTGCACAGACAACATAGAGCTGTGGGCAGATTGCCTAATGCTCTACTAGGCTGCTGTCTGCAACTCTATGGTGTTGCCCAGGGCAACAGCCAGCTGGAAGTGGAGTTGCACCATGGGTCCGCTGAGCAGACGGACCGCAGCTCTGCCTCAGGTCAGTGCCCCACGTTTGGCCGGCAAGCTCTGCTGGCGGTAGCCCATCTGTCTAAAAGCACCCACTCAGCTCTCTCATCTATTGAGGCCACCTCTAGAGGTGCAGGAGCTCATGCATTTTGAAGATGATCACACGCAATTAGTATTCCGTTGAATAATATCTACTTATTCTGAATCGCTGTCAATAGAAATAAAGATTTGAGCAAATTTGATGATATAACCACAGCCAAAATGATACGGTGGAACTGGTTTGTCTTCTTCCTCATTTTCAGGTCAGCATCTGAAGTTAGATAAGGAAGTTTTAGTCCAGCTAAAATAGGACCTGATCCTGCAGAAACCCTCAATAGGACTATTAAATATTGTAAATGCTAAGTGTTCAGGTAAGTGTTTCCTGGATAGGATCAATCTGTAATTTTCATTGATTTAAAACTACTTTTTAGACTAATCATGTACATGTTTCACAAGGCTAGAGCCCAGTTAAAGGTAGTAGATAATTGGATAGAGAGATTAAAAAAAAAAAAAAAGAACCCTCACCCCATTGGCCTCCCTGTAGTGCCCACTTTTATGGTATTGCTAATTGCAAGACAGAAGTAATTTGTACTCTGAGAATCATTAATCATCAGGACATGAAGAAGCTTCCATAGAAAGCAAGAAAAGCAAGCTTCCTTGTTTCCAACTATGAACACTCTCACTCACACACACATACAAAGTGGCCACTAATACTCTGCTTAGACAATGATTTTTTGACACCACCTTCAGCAATCCTGATGCTTTTTAGTTATAACATAAAGCCTTTTCAGATGGACACCCCACCCCCCTCGTCCAAATGTGAAGGGGGAGGTCTGTTTGAATGCTGTGGCCAATGCAGGGGGATGGGTGGGCATCTGTGGGAATGCTGCAGCCGGTGGGTGGGAGTGCATGCGTGCTCCCACATAACACCCATGTTCACCCACCTCGACCCATCACTAGGGATGTGTGAACAGAACCGAGTTTGGAAATTTGGTTCGGTTCGAAAATCAAATTCGGTTTGCAAGTTCAGTTTGGTCGACCAAACTATTTGAGTTCGGTTGAATTCTGAACTTCCAAACTGAGTTCATATATTCAAAACCGGGGTTTATGGCTTGCCGAACTGGTTCGGATTCGACCAAACAGTTCGGTCGAATTCGAGTTCGGTTTGAAAGTTTAGTTTGGTTGACCAAACTATTCAAGTTTGGTTCGAACTCCGAACTTCTGAACCGCGTTCGCACATCCCTACCCATCACCCATGCATCAGGCAACAGGCACCAATGCCAGATGCTCCCCCAGGTGCAGACCCATTTGAAAAGGGCCATAGTTTTCTCCTGACTGTTGTAATTGATTTTCCTTTACATTTTCTAACTACTTACACTTTGTTTAAATATCATAAATTGCTTGTAAATATTGTAAAGTATGTAACAAAAGTAAGTAATTTTCATCTGGTTAGTTATATTTCTTGTGCTTTGCTGTATGGTTTTGGACTGCTGACATTTCTGTCCAACTCCTAGCAACAACTTACACGTGCTATAACCTTGGGTTATAAAATCAGTTTCTTCTTATGTAGTGCAACATATTAGTCAGCTCAATTTCTCTGCTGTTCTGCTCCTAGAAGCTCTTTGGTGGACCTCTGAATATATGGCTTCCTTTTCTGTCTACAGCCCCAAACCGGTATTTCCCTCTGCATTGGGAAAACACAGTAAAGATGTCAAAACAAGGCTTTGGTCTCCACTTTGAGATGAGCTTCAAAATAGTGAGTCTCCACAGATCACTTAATGGTACCTGCTGGAGTGGTATGAGAAGAACTCCCCTATATATATATAAATCCCCTCTTTAAGATATGAAGGCAGTAAGATGCAAGAGCATGTTCCTCTTTGGTTTATTAAATCTGGTGACCTGAGCCATCTCCCCTGAGGTTTGGCTGTTTCTCTTTTAACTGTATTTATTTTTTTTTTCCAGAAGAAAAGAGATGTTCTCTATGCCACTGCATGTGTTGAACGTTTCCTTGGTACCGTTTTGTGGCATTTGCAGCCCTCTTTGACATTATCAAATGGATTGACATTTCAAATATTTGCAGTGCTCAGCGGGTACTAATTCAGTGAAGGTGAACCACGGGCTCCTCACATTGGGCACAGCAAGTGATGTGTGTCTATTTAATCACAGCTGCTGAAATGAGATCAAAAGGCACTGTGATGTTAAACCCTTGAACCTGCTGTCACAGCAGAGAGAGCAGGAGGGGACCACTGCAGGAACAACAGTTCTGGAGAACACACTTCAAAGCCGTGACTGATTTGACCCTGTCAAGTACTGTAGTCAATGTCCCTGCCTCCATATTTAAATGTGCATTAGTCTTTATGAGTGTCCTTAATGAAAGTTGCCCTGGGGAACCTTTGGTTATGGAGAAGTACTTTTTTTTTTTTTTTTTAAACTGCCAGCCCTATTGAATTGATGGTTGTATAAAGTTCTCTGAATAACTGGATTCATTTTGTCTATCAATAAAATAGTTTATCAGCAGATTTATTTTCTTCAAGTTACCCTTGTTTTCATTGTGATTAACTTTTATTCAGACTTAAATAAGTTCTGCTTGTAAGATTATAGGTAGTTCTTCCAGTGTTGACATTTTCTCTCCCATGTTCCCCACTCCCACCTTCCCCCCTCTGCTGCTCATCCCACCCAAATTGGATTTTGCTACACACTGAGGCCATTTAGTTCTAGTTCCTGACAGATGGGGGGATTGGTCTTGGATCTTCCTTTCTCAAAAAGCTATCAACTTCCACTACTTGAATCACCTTTATAGTGGCTAGGGATGTGCATATATTCCTTATGACATGTTTTGCACAATGCTGATTCTACCCTTTATAGAGCAGAAGCATACAAACTACCCAGTTCACTAGTTATGGAGCAACAGATTAAGTAGGCAAGTTTACAAAGAGAAAACTAAATTGGTTAACTCTTCATGTCAACATTTTAATAAGGTAGAAGGCTTTGGTACACAATAATTATTTTTTGAATATAATTTCTGTAGGTTAGCTAATTTTACCTTCATAGAGAATTCTGATTTTTAAATATGAAGTGCAGTAACTCTGGAGCTGAATCCTGTTTTTCTCCCGTTCGGTATTCTATGCCATGCTCTCACAGACATTTTGTTTGCTTGTGTGGAAGCTGCATTCAAGAAGATTTCTTTGCAATGAATGGAGGCCTCTCCTGCCAGAACAGCCCTTTCTTCATCAGCAGTTTTTTTGCTCCTGACAGCGTGTATCTTCTCTTTCTCACACTAGATTACTCCCCGAAGCTACCAGAAAAAGGAAAGAAGTAAACAAATATTGGTGTGTATCTTCAGCTCACCTATTTTGATCATGTCTGCAACAAAGGACAGATTCAGAATTTGGCAACAATACTCAGTAAGGGCAATTATTTACTTTGCAGGTAGTCCCACTGAAGTAATGTGATAAGTAACTTTATAATTCTTGAGGTCCATGTATTTTGCCTTTCCACCACTGCTGCCAATGGGGAAAAATGCAGAATATAACATGGGACACTTGGGCTTTTGAACTGTAATTAAACTGTGGGAGTTCAAACACTACAGGGTTCCATGCAGCTTCATTGGAGTTTCCCACCATACTAGTATGCCTAACATTTTACTTTACAAGGGCCAGATTCTACCATCTTCAGTAGCAACTGAAGAGTAGCTACTTGTTGAGTAGCAACTTTTGGCCTCGATCCAAGGTCCACGGGAACACCTCAGGCACACATGTAGACCACAACTGCAATTGTGCACGTGCAGGAGGACCTGGGGAAAGTCCCCTGACATCACCGCAACTGGGAGAAGGAGACACAGGGCTGAAGTGGTTGCCACAGTGGATACAGGTTCAGAAAGGGAGATGAGCGCCGACAGCTACAGATGACAGCCAGTGTGGTGTAGTGGATAAGGTGCTGGTTTTGGACCTGGGAAGCCAGGGTTCAAATCCTGCCTTATACTATGAATTTAATGGATAGCCTTGGGTAAGCTATAGCCTCTCAGCCTCAGTTCTCCATATGTAAAATGGGAATGTGTGTGTGTTCCCGTCACCAGTGTCCATCTTAGATTGTAAGCCCAGGGCAGGGACCTGTATCTGAAAATCTGTGACTGTAATGCCTAGTAGTGCCATAGAAATGATTAGTTGTAGTAGAAGGTGAGGGTATTTCCCTAGGTCCCTTCAACGCATGTGTATAATCACAGTTTTAGTCCATGTGCACGACCAAAGAATATGCGTGGATCTTGGATCGGGGCATTTGTGAAATTAACCCAAAGAAGCAGAATCTGTCTCTGTCTGTTTTTTACAACAACAGCTAAATATTATTTAAGAATGTAAAGATAATTTGTGATTCCAGCATCCGCTACTAGAAAATATTACACAAGCATAATTTAAAGGTCAAGTTGGAGTCTGCTTTCAAATATCTGTTAGTCTTTCAGAATAATCCAGGTTTAAGCAGGGCACATGTTACAATATGGAATGTGTAACTGAATATACAAGATTCTAGGGCAAATTTTGTTTCAACAAGTCACATAAATCAAGGCTAACTCAGCTGGCTTTATTTGAACTACTCCTGGTTTATGCAGATCTTGGCCCTTAAATCATATTCCACTGCATTCAAGAACAGCTACGCATAATCAAAATTATAGAAGGGAGAGAAAATCACTTGGATTGAAAAACAGTGTGTGTCCTTTTATGTATTGTCCACATCCCTCACTTACATTTCTGTGTTTAGGGAGGGGGTTCCTCCGGGGCAATCTTCAGGTCAGATTTCTTTTTTTTTTTGGTGAGGATACAGTATTGTAATAAACCTAGCCCTTTGAGAGACAATGGAAAAAAGAGACGTTATTTGGGCCCACTTGGGCTCGAGAAACAGCAGCTCATGTAAACACATGCCGCCAGATGTTGGCCTGTGTTTGTGGCTTGAGTGGGCTGTGACCTCCAGGCAATCTCCAAGGTCACCGTCCGGGGCTAAGGCCCACCTGACCAGGCCAAAGTGTGCTAGCATGGCTGAGTGACCATGGCATACCCAGGCTGAGGACTGCCATGGCCACCAGCCTTGGCTGTGCCTCACTGGCCACCAAGGCTGCCCGTCATGGCAGGGGATGGGGCTCTGGGAGCACAGCCTGGGTGGGGCCACCCACCTGCACATTTTTTGTGCTCCTGGCCATACCTGGACTGTGCAGGTGGCGAGACAGTTCCCCAGCCACGCTCACATCAGGTCAGTACCCCAACCTGAGCCAGGCCGTGTCACCCAGGATTTTCCATTCTAGGATGGCCCAGGGAGTAGTCCTGCTGACTACATGTCTGTTTTTGCCCATAGTTTCAGAAAGCCCTTCAGCAGACTACAGAGCAGTGATAGGGGGTGCCTGCCCCCAAGAGGAGTGTAAGGCCTTCTGCACTTCCAGTTGCCTTGAGTAGGATTGACGGGATCAAAATATTTTGAGTCTAAATGCCAAAGACCTCAGGGAGGTCTCCTCCCCACCCCACCCCCTCTGAGTTTACCACTATCAGGAAAACTGACTACAGTGGGGAAGAAATGGTAAAAATGGAAATCCAATATATTTATTGTTTGGTGAGGTATTTGGTTTAGTTTCATTTGTGGGGAATGGAACCATTTGTGGGGAAATCTTGGAAATGCTGTTGTTGAAAATTGATTGGCCCAAGTGAAAGCATTGTTTAGCTGCCAGAGCCTGAGAGAGTGGGTACAGTGCCAAGAGCTCCCTAAAAAGGGCAGATTGTGCAACTTGGGATCAAGAAGCTCTGGAAGGTCTCTTTGAGGAAGTCAGCTAAAGTGAGAGCTGCTGGTAGCCCTGAGATGAGGAGTCAAAGGTCTGGAGAAGTTGAGGGAGCCGACAGTTCTGCGGGGATTCTGCAAAGCAAGGAACAGCTCCCAGAGCAGGGACATGAAGTCCTTTTGGGAAGATGAGACCAGCACTTTAATGGCAGTGCCATGCTGATCTAATCAATAAAGCCAGCTGCTTTTCACCTTGAAAGCAGCCTCTTTGTTTCAGATTTTCTCAACTCAGCAGAACGGTCTGCCGAGGCTCTGCTTGCTTTCTCCTTTTTCTTGCTGCCGAGTTTCACACGCTTCTTTGGCTTGTGGATATGGTGTGGCCAGCCTCCCCTAGGCCAATCAAGTATTCCACAACAACATTGCCAAGGCCATGTTAAACAAGAACATCTTGCTGCCCTCACAATGATCTTGCATTTTCCCCTAATCTCCTGCTTCCATCCCTGTAATTCAACTGTCTTCATTTTGATTAGAAGATATCCTTGTCCTCAGGCTCCTCTTCCACCTGAGAAGAGGAGCCACAAGACACCTGAGGTTTGGGAGAGATTGGCAGCAAAGCTGTTTGGCTTTTGCACCTCCACCGGCAAGACAGAGGCACTCATAGTACATTGGGTATAATGGGTAGCAACCCTTTTTATTAAAATACACACAACAGGTATCCAAGGCTAACAAGATCCAGTGCCAACAGCAGTAAACCCCTACCGGGCTCACCTGGAGCGCTCTCTCTCCAGCCCAGAGAATCATAGAGGCCAAACCCAAACCCAAATTTGTACCGCCCCCTTCCCCCTAGTGGATAGAGAGACTGAGGCGACAGCACCCAATCCAGGCTGTCCAGCCTAATGGAAGATGCAGTCCCCCTCTGGAGAATATGAGGTCCTGGGCTGATAAGCCCACCAGCCCTGCAACCCCATCCACCCACTCAGATCACATTGGGACAAGTTTGTCTACTCTGTGTTCAAAGTAACTGACTCAAGGACTGGATTCACTGTCAACAGGACTGCTACAACTAACTAACTAACTAACTAACAAACGAACGAACGAACGAACGAACGAACTATTCCAGCACCCCAAAACTGGACTCATTCTGATGAATGTTAGCCCATATACAATCACAGCCAGCAATGACCCTAATGTCTCCTGGATGGCTTTCATCAACCAGAATGGACAAGGATCTAATTCACAATTGGTTGCCCTCATCTGTTAGGACACAAACCCACTCCCACGAATGAATATTGGGGGCCGGTCCCCCAATATCCAAATGACTCTTGAATTTAGAGGGAATTAGCCAAATTGATTTAAAAGGGTCCGCACGTGTCCACTGGGATCAGTCTGAGGATGTGATGCACTGACACCCAAACACACAGTATTTCAGAAGCAAAACCCTCCGGTCTGATTACTCTGGTGAAAGGGAATGTGGAAAAAGGGAGAGAGGGGGAAAAGGTGAAAATAAGCAATATTACCTCTCCAATCCTGTTGAAAAGGGACATGTAACCCTGTAGATCCAGCAGCGTTCGGAGAGAAGGGGGAGGAAGGAAAGAGACTTGGACAGTCCAGAAGGGAGTAATGGTCTGGGAGAGATCCTTGAGGCAAGCACGCACAGAGTAACCTGCTTTGTTGCGTTCAAGAATGACCCAATTTGCTCATGGGGGCCAGGGCAGTTATAGGGTTTTGCGAGGTGGGGAGAGAGGTCTCAAAGGTGCACAAAAGGTGGACTAGGGCTGACAAAGAAATCTTTACATGATGGGTTGGGGGAAACAAAGCTTTGGAGAATTTCAATGAGGGGCATGGCAGGATGAACCCGAGGGCAAAAGGGAGTTTCTATCAAGGATTTCAATGGAGGGCATGGCAGGATGAACCAGAGGGAACAAAGATTTGGAGGATTTCACTGGGGGGCATGGCAAGATGAATATGAGAGCCAAAGAAAGTTTCTATAAACAGGGGAATAAGGCTACATTTAGACAGGCGGGGAGTGATCAGCCTAACGATCGATCTATTGCTTGCCCAGAGTTTCAGGCGGCCGTGGAGCCATCATCTCACAGGGAGGACACCTGGATTTGACTGCTCCATTGTTTCATTCTTATTCCTTCCGACTAGACCGGTTTTGCATGGGGTGTTTTCTTTCTTTTTCCTTTTCCCCTTCTGTTCGCCTGCACCCTTTGACCTGTGTCTCATGGGGTGCTGCCAAGGGGGGGGGGGAGTCTCTGATTTTTGGTCTTTGGGGGTGGAAATGGTCTTGTTCCTAACAATTCACCCCAAGCACCTCCCCTGCATGGGTGGTTGAGACTGACTGAAAATGACCCAAATAAACAAGGCAAGACTGAGCTTCCATAACCCCGAACTTTTATTCTGCAGATAAAGTGCCAGCACCCTCCACCCCCATATGTCTCTGTCTTACAGGGGGCCCATGGCACTCCCTTCCACTGTCTTCCCCCATGCCAGTCCCCACTCTCATGGGGGGGCATGATGTTCTCTCCCATCCTCTACCCCTGCCCATACTCCCCTCTCACAGGCAGGGGAGGGCACTCCCTCTCACCCTTGATTCCCCCTACCCACAACCCCCCTCTCATGGGGGGCAGTTATCACAGAACACTTGCAACCATCTTCCAACCCCATATCCCTCACACATCCCAGTTAATCTAAAACAATTTAAAACAACCTTTAAAACAAGTAAAGCAGCAAACCCTCCACCCCTTGTCCCCAAACAGTCCCATGAATGGCCTTCAGCAGCCACCACAGGCAGCTGGCTGCAGGTGGTGGAGGGCTTTAATGGTGCTGGAGAAGGCAGACTATATGAAGCCAGAGGGCCAGAGATGTGGGTGGGGCAGACCCAGGTGGAAAATAGTTCCACCCCTTCCATTAATCCAGCAACAGCCTCCCTCCCTCTGCATTACCCTTCTACTGGAAGACATCTGTCTGAGCTCTCCTTGCCTATCCATGCTCAACCTCTGAAGACACAAGCTGGAGATAAGTGACACAATTATTGTCTTGAGTACAACTCCTTGGGTACCTCCTTATGTGACATCAACTTTTCATGATAGGCTTGGTGTGTATCATGCGCCCTTGACCTCAAACATCTGCTGGCCGGTGAAGATGCATCGAGGGTCCTTTCTAGGCTGCTCTTCATCACTTTTAGGAAGTTCTCTGAAGAAGGCAGTTACAGCTACGGTTGCAACCTACACAAATTTTCAAGGAACACTTAGGAAAAATACATTTTGCAGGCCCTGCATTGGCACCTAAGGTAATGTACTTTTGCAACATGTATATTTCATAAGTGTCCCCTAAAAATCTGCATAGGTAGTAACCCTAGTTACAGAGAGAGAGGAAGGAAGGAAGGAACCCTGAAAAGACTCTCCAGAAGAGTCTGTTGCTGAGAAGTGAGAGGGTGGACAGTTCCTTGAGGACTCTCTCCATAGGGTTGAACAGCATAATCTAAACTGCAGGACCAAGTCCTCTGAAGAAGCAGGACACAGAACTCTAACAGCAGTACCAGTAATCAATTCAGCAAGCTCGTCTGTACCTTGACAAAATCAGGGCAAAGAGATTGCCTCAACTTCTGGCCACACCCAAGTTCCAGTCATCAAACCTATAATGCCCCTCTTCTCTCCCCCCCACCCCACCGCACCGGACAGAGTTCCTGGCTCCATAACAGCACTTAACCCTTCTTCTACATTATCTACCAACTGTATGATTCATAACCACCCGGCACCTGAAAAACACATTGCTATTTATGTAAATAAAGCCTTTTCTATTTGAAGTTCATTCACCATATGCATTATCAAGGAAAGGAGGAGGAGTGGACGGGTGTCAGGCTGAGGATCAGAATGTGTTGCCAGTTCAGTGGCTTGGCATCAGCGTGGGAGCCTATCAGCATGGAAACAGGTTTTGCAGTCTTGCTGCTACAGTACCAGAGGGCATCATTATTAAAACCAGTGGCAACAAAAGAGCTGTTGAAAGGAAAGTAGAATAAAAGGCTTGCATACTGGGGTTAGCATGCAAGGAATTAAGCAAAACACTTGTGGAGGAGTCACCAAATGCTACAGATTTGCCTTCATTGGTATGAAAATAAAATCCTAGACAGGGTCTGCATAACAGCAGGCACACCATGCTCTGAACAAGGAACTATATTTTCTCTTTTGTAGTCATCTAAACAGTGTGTTGGGTAACAAAACCAGGGGATTTGGGCTCATATTTTCATTAGTCACAGATGAGCTTCAAAAGATGCTGAGGCTTTGCTCAAATACACACCCTGAATGTTGATCCTGGTTATTCTGAAAATAAGGCCTTTAACAAAATCAGCACATCCTTCAGTAGTTCAAGCTTTTGATTAAATTGAATAAAACTTTCCCCAGTCTTTAAATTAACTTAAATGTTTTTGAACTTTAAAGAAATCTTTCCCTTTGGTTGTTTTTAAGCACTGGATGAAGGTTTTCTGGATGTTGTTTTTAAGCACTGGATGAAGCACTGGATGTTGGCTCCTTTTTTGAGCCAACAGGATCGTGCTAGTTCTTAGTTTATTAATTCTGATAAACCATTTTTATGAAAGAGGAAAATGACTTTGTAATTTCATAAAGTATGAATTCCTGTTTTAAAATTCCATGTGCAGATGTATAATCAAATCAAATGCAGCATATTTAAAAGACTGTCTTAATGACAAAGACGAGATGGTGTATCAAATATGTATAAAGATCAAGCCACTATGTATGCAGAAAATTTTATCTGGTTCAACACTAGACTTAAATGCAAACTCACTATTCTTTTTTACCTATTAGTCATGCAAATACACCTACTTGGTCAAGGTGAGTTTTCCTGTCTGTCTTTCCTGCATTTGGAAAGATGTTAATTCCATTTGCTTTGCATAAACAAAACAATTGCAGCAGCCATGAATGTGAACACAGAGCTCTCGGACTGCATATTGAAACACTATGGAAACGACATCATTTAGCATTGAGAAAAAACTCAGTTTCCCTGGAAATTGACTCCATCAGTAGATAACCAACTATCCATGTTTATCATAAGATATGATGTCCTGAAATGCGACTCTCATCTATGCTAGGAAGCTTTTCTAGTTCTACTAGAAAACTCACAGGGCTGATGTATTGAGAATGCTGTGCTGACTGAGAAGTCAGTGTTAAGAAGTAACTGTACAGAGGTAAAAATGTGTAAGGCCCTCTAACTGGTTAACAATAATTATTAAACACATTTTACATCAGAGAATAGAGTCTGTCTTTGTAGGTTGTGGGCGACTTTTGTCATGCCAAACCCTCAAAAACAATTATCTCCATGTAGACTGCCCAGTTGGCCAGTCAAGACTTCGTAAGGTAGGCGACTTTTGTGGTCCATAGTCCATTAGAAGCTGGGAGGTCCTAAAGTGTGTGTGTTGGGGGGGGGGTGGGTTACAATTAGAGGACAATCTTCTTGAGGAAATGGGTAGATGAGGTTAGTTTGGAGTCCTGAATTGTTACATGTCTAGTTTAAACACTATGGAGGCAATCCAACAGCCCATGTACGCTGACCCTCATGCACAGCACACAGCCAGAACACGCGTTCAGGTGCACACACATACTGTGCTGTGCACGCGACACACGTGCACCTGAGCACATGAGTTCTGGCCAGAGCACAGGGCTGATGGGTGGCATACTCAGGCCATTAGATTAACCCCCCAAATGTGTGTTGATAGCCAAGAATTATGACTGGGATATCTGGATCACAATTTGTGGGCAATTTCGGGCCTGCTGTGATAGGTTTATTGATTTTTTCACTGACAAAATCGCTCACATTCACCATGACTTCACCACCACAGTTGATACAGTTGGGGAACCAGAGGCTATGAATGCCCCGGCTTGTCCTGTTTTGTGGGTTCAATTTCAATCGGGGACCCCTGCCAATGTGAGGGATGTCCTGGGGGCTGTGAGGGCCACAACATGTGAATTAGATCCTTGCCCATCCTGACTGCTTCAGGCTGTCAGAGAGATGTTGGGGTTGGTGCTGGCTTCGGTGGTCAACGTCTCCCTTGAGGAGGGCAGGATTCCAGGGTCACTTAAGGAGGCTGTGGTGCAACCCTTGTTCAAAAAACCATCCCTTGACTCTGATGCCCTTACCAGCTACTGGCCTTTCTCTAACCTTCCCTTTTTAGTGAAGGTTATTGAGTGGGTGGTGGCCCAGCAGCGGGTCATCTGGACCGGGTCGGTTTCCTGGATCCCTCGCAGTCTGGCTTTCATTCGGGATATGGCACCGAGACTGCACTTGTGGCATTGGTCGACATCCTGCGCCGTGCTTTAGACCGGGGGCAATCGACCGTTCCGGTTTTGTTAGATCTGTGAGCTGCTTTTGATACCATTGACCATGAGCTGTTGGTGACTTGGCTGTAGGATTGTGCCAGGGTGGACAGGACCATTCTTGAATAATTCTGTTTGTTCCTGTCCGGTAGGACTCATCGTGTGGTCTTATGTGACTGTACATCTACTCCCTAGCATTTCACATGTGGGGTCCCGCAGGGTTCTATTCTGTCCCCCCTCCTGTTAAATGTGTATATGCAGCCTTTGGGCGAGGTCGTGAGAGGGTTTGGAGTGTGTTGTGATCAATATGCTGATTACACTCAACTCTACCTCTCGTTTTCAGCAGACTCAGGCCCCGCAGTCTCGTTGCTTACCTGAAGTCTGACAGCTGTAGAGAACTGGATGAGGGCGAACCACCTGAAGTTGAATCCCAACAAGACAGAGGTGATGCTGGTGGGGAGGACCGAGGGGAGGACCTATCATTGATGGGGTGCACTCTGTCCTGGTTTCTCAAGTTTGTAGTCTGGGGGTGCTTCTCGATTTCCAGATCCACCTGGATGTCCAGGTGGCGGCTGTGGAGAGGAGTGCATTTGCCAAATTAATCTGGTCTGACAGTTACGGCCTTATGTCTCAGACTGCGACCTTGCCACCATCATCCATGCCTTCATCATCTTGAGGCTTGATTATTGTAACACACTCAACGTGAGGCTACTCAAAGTGATGGTCTGGAGGCTGCAAGTCATGCAGAATGTGGTGGCCACTGGCCAATCTCCTGATGGAAATGGGCCACCAAGAACACATAACATCAGTTCTCCATTCTCTGCACTGGTTGCTGGTTGCCTACTGGGCCTGATTCAAGGTATTGGTGTTGATCTTTAAAGCCCTACACAGACTGGGCCTCACCTACCTGCAGGACCGCCTCACTCCCCAGGTTATGGAACGGCCATTGCAGTTGGCCATGGGGGTCCTTCTGGAGTACCCCATGTTCAGTGGGGTGCCACACTAGAGAGGGTGTTCTTGGTCACCGCACATCAGTTGTGGAACTTCCTCCCGGCAGAGGTTCGTTTGACCCAGGGCCTTCCCTCCCTCAGGCGTCAGTGTAAGACTTGACTGACTCAACTGCCAGATGTTTGGTGAGAGAGATGGGTAGGGGGAGGGATGGGGTTGGGGGGGATTTATAGTTTTATTGTTTGTTTTAAGTTATATGTGTATTTTATGCTTTTATATTGTATGCTGCCCTGAACTGCCTTTGGCAGGAGGAGGCGGGATAAGAAAGTATTTTTTTAAATTATTATTATTATTATTATTATCTTAAGTTATGGAATATGAATCAAAACTTTGCCAAAAGATGTCTACTGTATTCTTAATCTACCAGAAGAGAATTGTGTCCCCTGCTCCCCAAGAAATAGTTTTACTACTTTTCAAAAGCAATACAGAAACAGAAAATTTGAACAGATGGTTCACAAACCTTTGGCTTGTGTGACCCCATTTTGAGATATAAATATAATCGCATGACCCCATACAGCAGCACAGACAATGCAAAGTGTATCAAACATGACCTCCTCCACAGATGGTGTAATCTTTAGCAACCTGTGCGCTAGGTATTGTTAAAACACTGTAGGGTATCCAGAAACAACAACACTGTCTGAAAGCTTCTGGAAGGTATGTCACAAAGATGGAAATTTTACTAAAAGCATGCACTTATTCAGCTACTTTAGAGATGAGCAAGGATATTCACCTGCAGCCTAGATTCCCATTCAGATTTTTTTTTTCATCTCATGCAGCAGAATTTCTGTCCTTTTGTTTCATGGAATGAATTGCCATTGACCTGTATTTTCTCTTTCTATATTGCACGTAGGTTCAGATGGTGATAACAAAAGCAGGAAGCAGAAATGATTTCCTGCTTGGAATAGTTCCTAGTAAATCTGAAGGAGTGTATGTACATCACATGAAGAGGAATGAAAATGATGCCTGCCACTATGTGCTAATATTAAGCAGGATTTGGCTTGGATTGGGTAAAATAAGTCCCACACAACAAGAAAAAGATTCTTAGTTTAAGCAAGTATTGGTTCATTGAGTGCTGTGCTGCACTCCTCTGACTATGCTGTCTGTGTCTTAATAATAAGCATTGAGGTCACACACTGGGGATGGATAAACTTTGCTATGAAGTGACAGAAAATGTAAACAGATGGGAAAAGAATGAGTAGAAAGCCAGGGGCTGAATAGGGTGCCTTTCAGCACTAAACTAAGATGTCATTGTGATGAGTGTTATACGTACAGATAGGTGAAGTTAGTGCTGAAAGACGACACTGAAATACCTGTGGCAAGTCTGTCCAACTTTTTCAGGTTTTATATTTTAACTCTCCTAAAATAGCTTTTCCATTCCTATTGGCTGGGAGTAAGTGTGTCATCATCCAAACAGTACAGTAGTTGTCATTAATGGACCTACTCTCCAGAACTTATCCAGGCCTTTTTAAAACCCAGCTATACTACTGGCGTTGACAATGTCATCTGGCAACAAATTCCATAAGTTAATTATGCGTTGAGTGAAAAAGTACTTCCTTTTATTTGTTTTAAATCTGCCAGCAGCTAGTTTCATGGAGTGCCCCCTAGTTCTATTATTATTATTATTATTATTATAAACATTTATATAGTGCCAGTCATGTACTTGGCGCTGTACAGAACATAGAAATGGATGCAGTCCCTGCCTGTGGCTTACAATCTAAAATACAAGGAAGGGGAGACAGGAAGAGGGGACAGTGGGAGAGACAGGGGAGAAGCCAAACAAACATTCAAGCAGATGCGAAGTCTCAGGTGCGTGTGCTTGGCTTGGTTACAATCAGGTTGGTTGCAGCAGTCTGCAGAGGAGGGCAGACAGTAAGTATATGGGAAACGACTAGTAGGCATTGGGAAAGGCAACGAGGAAAAAGTGGGTCTTGAGGAGGGATTTGAAGGAGCGGAGGGAGGGGGCAAGGTGGATGTGGGTAGGGAGGGAGTTCCAGGCATGGGAGGCAGCGAGGGAAAAGGGTAGGAGGAGGTAGGTCGAAGGAGGTAGGTGAGCAGGAGAAACGAGGGAGAGTGAGTGAGGGGACAGAGGAAGAGCGGAGAGCACGTGCAGGAGTGCGTAGGGAGACTAGGTCCAAGAGGTAAGGGGGAGCTTGGTTGTGGAGTGTTTTGAATATGAATACCAGGAGTTTAAACAGGATACGTTCAGGATGGGGGAGCCAGTGAAGAGAGAAGAGGAGAGGCTGCACATGGTTGAAGCGACGGGCAGAGTGAATGACCTTGACAGAGGAGTTTTGGATTGCGATAAGGGGGGACAGGTGAGAGTGTGGAAGGCCAGCAAGGAGGTGGTTGCAGTAAATGAGGCGAGAGATAACCAAGGCATGAACAAGGGTTTTGGCCGAGGAGGTAGAGAGAAAGGGGCAGATCCGAGCAATGTTATGGAGAGCGAATAGGCAGGATTTGGCAACAGAGTAAATAACTGTTCTCTAGCTACTCATTCCACACCACTCAAGGTTTTATAAACCCCTATCATGTCCCCTTTCAGTCTTCTCTAAGCTGAAGAGACCCAGCTTGTTGAGCACCTCTTTGTACGGAAGCCATTCCATATGCTTTACCCTTCTCTGTTGCCCTTCTCTGTACCTTTTCTAGTTTAGTTAAGTCTTTTTTGAGATGGGGCAACCAGAACTGCACACAATATTCTAGGTGTGGCCACACCATTGATTTGTATAGAGGCATTATGACATCCTCAGTTTTATTCTCTATCCCTTAGCGAATAACTCCTAACATTCTGCTCGCTTTTTTGACTGCTTCTGCACATTGGGCTGAGGATTTCAGTGTATTTTCCACAATTGGAAATTGGAAATTGGAAATTCACCCCGGAAGGGTGGTGAAAGTGATTCCCACTGGGAAACCACCAAACGTAATGACTGAACACCAACCACCAGGCGGAATCAGAACAGATGATCCCCAGCCCTGACGAGAGCATGCAGCGTCGCTGCCAGGCAACACACAACACACAGACCAGGGAGCAAGATGTAAAGGGCACACAGAAGCAGGGGAACATGGTGGGACAGAGCAAGATAGAAGGGAGAGGAGAGTGGAGGGTGAGCGAAGGAAGGAGTAGGAGGGGGAGGGCACAGGGGGCTCTGTATTGACAATAAACACAAGGTGTAGCTACAACAAAAGCTTTATTTATGCTTCATGTTAACAGGAAGGGGGCAGGGGATCAGATCAGCTTCGGGCCGGAGACAGGTGGAACCTACCATGGGGAGGTCCCCACGCAGCTATGGGTGGGCATGTGTGCCGGGATGGCTGGTGATGTGACCCACCTGTGTGGACAGGATGGGGAGCGTGAGACTGGGGGTGGTCCGTGGTAGCCTGCGGGGGGCCCCAGGGCCAGCCCAGCGTGCTCAGGCCCCGGAATCACTGGCTATAAGCCTCACCAGGGTAGCGCAGATCCACTTAGCATAGTGGTATTCCAGAGGGTTCTCTGCATTCACATAGAGCGGCATGGGTCCTGGTGGCTGCTGGGGCATGAAGAATGCCAGGGCAGCCCCATCGGTCTTGCAGATGTTGTGCAGGACACAGCAGGCACCGATTATGAGGGCCGAGGTTTCCACAGCGAAGTCTAGGTGGCCAGCAAGGCACCTTCAGCGCTGCTTGAGGACACCGAAGGCCATCTCGACCATGGTCCTCGAGGCTCACAGGCAGGAGTTGAACAGTGCCTCCACAGGGTCCTTGGGGACTGGGTATGCCTTCATGAGCTAGCGGAGGAGTGGGTAGGCTGGGTCCCCCAGGATGCAAGGGGCATCAGCACCCCCTCGATCCTGTTCATCTCCATGTCTGCAAAGTCCCCCTGGTACATCCGGGCATAGAGGATGGAGATGGCAAGGATCCGGGCATCGTGGCTGCAACCGGAGTGGCCGGTGAAGATGTCAGTGAACTGGCTCCAGTGGTCCACAACAGCCTGGAGCTGCAAGAAATGGTACCCATGCCTGTTGATGTACTCTCCAGCATCCCTGTTGGGGGGCTGGAGGATCTCGATGTGGGTGCCATCAAAAGAACATAAGAACATAAGAAGTGCCATATTGGGTCAGACCAATGGTCCATCGAGCCCAGAATCCTGCCTCTGACAGTGGCCAGTCACAGGGGCCTGGGAGAAGCACCCAACAGGTCACCATGCTATCCATTCCCTGTGGGTCATCCCCAGGCTCCCTACAGTAAAGGGTTTTGTTCCCCAATCCTATCTGGCTAATAGCTGCTAATGGAACTATCTTCCAGAAACTTGTCCAAACCTCTTTTAAACTCAGCTATACTGCTGGCCTTGACCACCTCCCCTGGCAGTAAATTCCACAACCTAATTGTACGCTGAGTGAAAAAATACTTTCTTTTGTCTGTTTTTACTCTGCCACCTGTGAGTTTCATGGAGTGTCCCCTAGTTTTAGTACTAGTTGAGAGGGTAAATAACCGTTCCCTGTTTACAAGTTCCACACCACTCATGATTTTATAGACCTCTATCATATCTCCTCTCAGCCGTCTCTTTTCCAAGCTGAAGAGCCCCAACCTATCAAGCCTCTCCTCATACGGGTGCTGTTCCATACCCTGGGTCATTTTTGTTGTCCTTCTCTGTACCTTTTCTAGTTCCACTATGTCTTTTTTGAGATGGGGTGACCAGAACTGCACACAATATTCAAGGTGCGGTTGCACCATTGGTTTGTATAGAGACATTATGACAAAGCCAACTGTGTCATAATGCCCCCAGACAGTTGGGGAACCCTCCAGCCCCGAAGCCTGCCACCACAGCCTCCTGGTCCACCAGCTGAATCACTCGGTCTAGTAGCATGGCCTCCACGGCCTCACAGACATCCTGGAGGATGCCCGTGACGGTGCTCACTCTCACACCGAAGTGCTGAGCCACGGACCAACAGGAATCCAGTGTTGCCAGTGCCCAGACCGCTATGGCCACGTGCTGGACCACTGGTATGGGGGCGCGCATGGGGATGTGCAGCCGCTCCAGCCAGGGATCAACCAGCTCTGCGAGCCGCAATAGGGACCGCCAGTACATGTGGAAGTGTGCCCTCCATGCTGGATCGTACCACCGTGCCAGGGCCCCAGCCCACCATTCCTGTGTCCGGTGCATTACCCAGAGCCACCTCTGCGTGGGTATGGTGAGCTGTACTGTGATCCCCATGGCCTCCTGGCACCAGTTGTGTCAGCCGGCTCCCTCTCGGAGGACAGCTGAGCAGCCTCGGGCAAGGCGCAGGGCCCGTTTGTATGCCCCAGATGCCTGCAGGGCCCTGAGCCTGGCCTGGGAGTTCCTGTGCCTATGTTGGGCATGCCAGGTGGCCACAGCAGTCCTGGCAAGGCACCCCCTGATGTGGATGGCCAGGTGGAGCAGCTCGGTGGCAAGCCACAGGAGGCTTGTGTGGTGCCGGTGCCACTCCGTGGTTAGGTCCAGGAACATGCAACATGTGGCCCTCTGGCCTGTGTCCATGATGGAGGGTGCCTGTGGTGCGGTCCAGTGCCTGGCACTCCTGCCCATGTCCTGGAACCGCCCCAGCTCCGTGCCACACCTGCACACCTGTGGGGAAGGCCCCAGAGCACCCTTATTGGCTGCCCTTGCCTGGCCGCCACACCGCCAGCTGGCCGGGGGATGCTCAGCTGTGCCACTGGGGTCTTCCCTGGGCTCCTCATGCCGGTTGCACTTGCCGGCCAGCTGGTGTGTCCCTGCAGATGGCGCCCCTCCCCTGGGTGCACCTGCGCTCCTGTCAGTGCAGTCCACAGCTGTTTGACTGTTGTCACCACCTCCTTGCTATCAGTGTTTGCTGGACATTTTGTGCACTCAGTTCCTGCAGCTGTGCTGGTTTTGCTCCCCACACATCACTCACTAGCCGTCCCATGTTGCGGCCTGCGGCCTTATTGTGTATCCTTGGAGCGCCCCTGCTTCCCTCCCCAGCCCACATGGGACCATGGGGCCCCTCTTTCCTTGCTGCTCAGACCCTCTGTTTGCTGGACCATGGCTGGCAGTGCTGACCTGGGGCTCCTGTGACCCAGATCACCTGGTGCCCCCCATAGCTGGACCTTCCAGGAGACCATGGACCCATGTGACCTGTGGCAATCCCCAGCCATGCAACTCCTCCTGTACTGCCTGGATACCCTCTCTGGTGCCTATGCGAGTCTGAGCTCTGGCCTTCGCTGCTTTGGCTATGAGGCGAGTGGTAGCGCATGCTGGCTCCATGTGGAGGCGCTTGGCCTCCATCCCTTTCCCGATGGGTGCATTCCGGAGATGAGGTACTTGCATGTGGCATGGTCGATGGTGGATACCATGTCCGCCCTCTCGGTCTGTAGCCTGGCTGGCTTCACGACCTGTCTGGAGGAGGGTAGCCCTGCCCTGGCCGTTTACTTCTTCTGTTGCATCAATGGGACCCATGGCTACCAGCAGTCTCCTGGGGCAGTATATTACCGCCGATTGGAGCTTGGACACCTGCCATGTCCCCCTGCTGCTGACTATACCTTGCCAGAGCCCACCAGACTGGAGCTGGTGGCACTGGCTGCTGTGTAATCCCGTGCTGATGTTCAGGTGGGGTTTGCTGGACCAGATCCATTTGAGGCCTACTACTTCATTGCCCACCACATGGTGGGGCTGGGCTACTGCCGGGGCATGCTTCAGTGGCCCCACTATGTGCAGTTGGTGGACCAACTGGTCCCAGTACCCTTCATGATCCCCTGAAGCTGGCTGTGAGGCCTCATGTGTCTTTGGTGTGATGGATGACAGCCCCATCGTGTGCTCCCAGCACCTCCCTGCTGGCTCAGGGCATTGACCGCTCCCTCCTTGCCGTTCCGGCCTCGTGGCTATTCTGGCTGGTTCACTTGCCTCCATTCTGCTCACCTGTGTCGCTGTGCCCCCTCCATGGGCACCCCCTGTCCTTCACTGGCTGTGGTGTTCTTCTCCATGCCCGGCCCCCCCTTGGTCTGGTTCCTGCTGCCTGACACCGCTGCCGGCTCTCCCCGTGGTGTATTCCTCCCTTGCATGACTGCCTGATCACCTGTGTATGTGCCCTGCCCCCCCCCGCCTCCCCCTGGGTGCCTCCGTGGCTGTGTGGGACTTGGGGTCACTGGACAGCACCTGCCGGCTTCCTTTGGGGGGGGTGCATGTGCTTCCCGCAGACTCTTGCTCGCATCCATTCCCCAGCCATGCTTCTGCATCAGCGAGGGGGATCCTTGCTGTCTGGACCTGCCTCGGACCACTCCAGTGCCATCCCCGGCTTGTTTGCCCTCCCCCTGTGACCCTGCTCCATCCCTGTGGGGACCCCTGTGCCTTGGGCTGCCTGTGTTGCTGTTGGGTGGCCTGTGCTCTCTGTGCTGTCAGTGGGGTTTTGGGTGCCTTTCACCGTGTCCTGAACTGTTCCTGGCCCGGTCCCCTCCACTGTCTTGGCCCGGGGATTCTCCCCATCCCATGTCCATGGTGCTGTGTGTGTTGACCTTCCCTGTGTGCTCCCCCCTTCCTCCCTTTCCTGTTCGGGTGTGTTTGTGCCCCCTGTGACTTGGGCTGTCTGTGTTGCTGTTGGNTGGGCTGCCTGTGTTGCTGTTGGGTGACCCATTCTCCCTGTGATGTCAGTGGGGTTCTGGGTGCCTTTCACCGTGTCCTGGACTGTTCCCAGCCCAGTCCCCTCCGCTTCCATGTCCATGGTGCTGTGTGTGTTGACCTTCCCTGTGTGCTCCCCCCTTCCTCCCTTTCCTGTTCGGGTGTGTTTGTGCCCGGGCATGTGTGTGTGCTCTGTGTTCTGCTGTATCCATGGCTTCCCTGTGCCTGTTGTGTGTGCTGCCTCTGCAGATCTTCTCCCTCATCCCCCTTCCTGTTTCCCTTGTGTGGGCATTGCCTTTTGGCTTTCTTTGCCCTCAGTTGGCCATATCTGCATCCCGCCCCGGTGTCTTCTGGGTGTTCCGACCATAGTCCGGATTCAGTGTAACGTCTGTTGCGCTTCCCCGGGCCGTGGTCCATCCATCCGTTTCCTTGCCATGGTCCCACTCCCATCATGTCTGTTCAGGGCTTTCCTGGACCACGGGAGGGTGTCAGCCGGTTCGCCACAGTTGGGGATCCACTGTGGTGACCTGGCAGCACGTAACATCTGAAATTACCCTGTGATGCTGTACATAAAGAGTATTCTCTGTTGGAACAGGGAATTGGACTAAACGACCCTTTAGGATCCTTCCAACTCTATGATTTTCTGATAAAAGTGAAAGATTTGCTGTTCTTGTTTTTTTTAAGTGACTTTTGTTATTTTGATTGTATAACAACAGTTGCAGTCTTAGAGCTCAAAGATGTGCTAAGCTAAACATATATCTCCAGTTTTGTGAGCACATTGGGCAAACTGTGTGCAGCCCATTTCTAGGAAAAGGGACATGGAGCTAAGAAAAGTCATGTTGGAATGACAATAAGAGCTGCACAGACCAAAAGACAGCCAAATATTTGTATTTAAAATGTATTTATTTAAAAATTTAATATTCTGCCCCTCCTGCCACAGGCAGTTCGGGGCAGCTTACAACATTCATCAACAATAAAATTGGAGCAATTCTTACAAAGCACCAATCGGTTGGAAGATCTTGTTGCTTTTAACAACTTTAAATGAGTCTCCCTATGAACCTGTAGTATTTTATAAACCACCAGAAGTTTTTCTTCTGAGTCTCGTGAGTTTTCTGAAAAAGTGTATCTGCACATGTAACTATTTTATTATTTTTCATAATTTCCTATTGGGCATTTCCATTTCTTTTTGGTCTCCGGTGACAAGCATCACCATGCTGGATGTAGTGTTTTTTGTAGAACTAAATGAAGCATGCAGTGCAGCATCTGAAAACAATTAAAAATAATTGAAATGAGCCATGGCATCTAGTACTCCCATTAAGTTTTATTTTTCATAGGAAATGCTATTTGGGAATTAGATCTGAACCTTTTCACTCCCTCTAACTGCAGGCTAGCTGGTGAGCCCCGTCCTCTCCCTGGTGCAGAAGAAGCAGAATTTTTAAACAGGGAGGGAAGAGATGCTGTCACTGCCTAAATAGAAGCTGAGTTTGTGGAGAGATGGGAAACTGTGAGAGGCTAGGGAAGAAGCATTTCTACATGGGAGGAGACTGAGCCCTCCACTCTCTGCTGTTTGCAGCAGCTGCTTTATGAATTAATAAAGAGACATTGCCATGAATATGCACACGAGGTCCTTTCATTAATAATTCATAAGGCCATCAATCAGGCAGCTGCACATTCAACACAGGAAATTGAGGTTAGGCCTATTTTACCCTGCTCTTTGAATTACAGTTGAGATGCAAGGTAGAAAAAAGGGAGATATAATGTTTATCAAACAAGGAAGGGAAGAGGGGGCGGGGGAGGTCTTTCAGGCTCAGTTAAGGAAGTGACTAAGAAAGAAGGCTTAAAATAAAAATACTTTTACCTTGACAAAGAAGAAGAAAAAACCAAGTGCCATCTAATGCTATTGGTACAGAACATCTAAAAGTCTTGTAATGATGCAAAGCTATTTTGATCCTCTGATAGCAAGAACACTTTGTTCTGGCTGAACCTTGAATGAGGACTATAAGGAATATAGAAGGTGATTCACTTTTTTCTAGCAAGCAGCATAATTGAAATGTTGCTTTAATTCCTATTTAATGAGTTTAAGCTCTGTAACTGAATGGCTCTCTAACTAGGGTAGAGTGTATCTTCATACCTCCTTAAAGGACATGATGTCATGTGCATACTATTTCTATTATCCAGTTTCATCCCTCTGGCAGGGAGCAGCCTGACAGGGCTTCTTCCCCTTTAAGAGTACCAGGGTGCCAGCCTCAGGATGGGAGAGGCTGGGGTGCACCAGGCACCCGACAGGGACAACTGGAGAAAGGCTTAGCATGGCCAGCTGCATTATAATAGGAACAACTCAGCTAAGAGATAGTAGGGAGTGTGTGGCCGGGTACTGGCCATTTAATGGATGGAAGCCTGAAGGGCTAGTCATGCCCCCGAGCTGTATAAGAAGGAACCAAGCTTGAGGAGGAGGCAGTCTGTGTCTGGCAGTGGCGTGGCCAGACACATCTCTGCCTGAGCGCTCTCTCAGTATGAACCTTGACCATGGTCTTGAAGGTGAAGCTGGTAAGGCTGAGAGGGATAACTAAAGAGGGCTGCTACCTGAGTGCTTGGGATATGCAAGGGTTCTACAACTGGAGTGCTGGAGACTAGTGGATATTGCCTGAGGACTGCTGTCCAGGGTCCTGAACCAGCCTGAAAAAGCCTGTATTGTGAGTAACAAGCAGGAGGACTGTGCCCTGGCTGGACTGGGGCTAGATAGCACCGGGGCTGCTGGAAGGCTGGTTCCTGGAGTTACTGAGGCTACTACTATTGCTGTGAGACTTATATTACTGTTGTGGAACCTGTGTGAACTTGTGAAAGGCTGAAGCCTGTGAACCAGATAAGAGTTCTGAACTAGTGACCTGAGCTAATTCCCAAGGGGGAGGTGACTTTTGAATAGTCTGGCCCTGCAAGGAATCACCCTGGGCTGTGTCCACCCTGTTACAATCCCCTGCTCCCAGTGCCAAGTTCGTATCAACTTCATTGTCAGATTAAATACTTCAGCTTGAACCCCAAAGATGTCAGTGACTCACCTACATCAGTGACCACAATAATTCACTGCCATTGCAGGAGACTCTGACACTGGCACACCTGACTGATCCTCCTGTTCTCTGTCTGTGGTACATGATAACTGAGGGCTTTTTTTTTTTAGGGTTGTATTGCTTTTTGTCTAAATTAAATGAAGGTATTTTGTTTGGGGGTGGGACTTAGTAACTTGTCATATGAGAGGAAAGGGCCAGGCTAGATGATCGTACAGTACCTTCTGATCTTGGACTCAGCAACTATTACCAGTTATGATCATAGTTATATCCTCTGGATCAAAGGCTTACAATGATTAGACCAAAGCGATTGTTACTCAGTGGGTGTTTTCAGACAAGCAAGGTAACCATGGGGAGTCCATGGACGCCACATGGCTCTGCCATGGAGCACCCACACATGTGGAGAGCGAACAAACGGGCAGCTCCCAGCATGGCTGTCACAGTCACTGAGCCAGATGCCACACAATTGGCCTGCCTTGCACAGTGCACTTCAGATTTCCCAGCATTGCTCTATGAATGCCTGAGAGTGGATGCTTCGTGACTTATGGGAGTGCGCATCCAGCTGCTCCACCTTCAGACGCGCGGATGGATCCATGGCTCATGGAGGGCCATGTGGGGTAGCATCTTATCTGAAAACACCCAGTGACAATGCATTCCCATTGGCTCTGGCATAAATGTCCATTGTTGAGCTAAAAATTCCCAGAGACAGTGATTTTCTGGGACCTAATTCTGTAAGGACTTAAGCCCTGGATTAAATGAACCCTGCTACACTACCTGCTCTAGTGATGGTTCCCATTAAAATATAGGAAACAAACTTTAATTGTGCCTACAATCTCTCTCTCTCTCTCTCTCTCTCTCTCTCTCTCTAGCTATATGGTTGGTTACTAGCCAATGAGAAGTGCAGATGCCTCCATGGAGAGGAGACGTCATCTAGGAATCTCATTATGAGAATTTAATTTTACCAGGGAAGCACTTAGATGGGTGCTTTGATAGGTGCTATAGAATAGTCTCAAATGAAAATGGGCCAGATTCTCTGTTGATGGAAATGTGTGATGGTAATTTTTTTTTACACCAGATAGAATTTAACTCTTTGAATGATGAAACAGACTGAACACATCAGGTATTATTTGTAAACCAGTTTCTTAGCAGAGGAATGCAGTTTTATAAAATGACCAAGAACATTTAATTAAACTCAGGAGCATAACAAGAACAATCTAAATATCCTGGTGATTAGTCTGAATGGAGTGACGGGAGTTTTTGTGCATGTGTGTATTTTAAAAGACACAGTTAGGTATGCTGGGCTAAAACTTTTTTTTTTGCTTAATAAGCAATAAGACTAGATAATAGATGTGAATAGATACACTAGGTCTCTTTTACAATTTATAGTTTTCTTAATTAAATATAAATCACTAAATAGTTTTTGCCCTGTGGCTCTTTGAAAGATCATTTTCAAAGTTTCCCTTCTGGTGTGTTCTGTTGTGATGTCTCCTTGCTCATGTTGCATGACATTATGTCACGTAGCCTAACGTAATGTGACTGATGTTGCTGGACAGGACATGTCACAATATGGTGCAGTAAAGATTCTTTGTAGTGTGCAGGGGAATTAAGACTGTGTCTCCCGCTGTTGCTAATGGAGAGTGCACATTCAGTTCTGCTGCATCTCTCGCAACACATTTTCACCCAGCCTGTCTGCCATGTGAAGAAACATGGTTTCTGGAATAAAATGGTTTAGGGGAATTGATTGTGTGTATTTATTTATTTATTTATTTATTTGTATTTATTAGTCTATGGCATCTCGGGGCAGCTTACATCTCAGGGTAGCCTCTTTTATTTTATTTTATTCATTTATTATAAAAAAAAATGTTATCCTTCCCCCTCCTGCCAAAGGCAGCTCAGGCCGGCGTACAATATAAAAGCATAAAATATACACGTAACTTAAAAGAAATAAAAATAAAAGCATCATCCCCCCGCCCAACTCTATCCCAGCCCTACCCATTTCTCTCACCAAGCGCCTGGCGGAATAACTAAGTTTTACACTGACGCCTGAAGGAGGGAAGGTCCTGGGCCAAATGAACTTCTGCCGGGAGGGTGTTTGAAATCATATGTAAAGATTAAACCCTATCATTCATCATAGGCTGATGAGGATGCAAAGTCTGCCATTTGACATATGGTGGTTCTTTTTAGTGATTTTACTGTTGTTTTTAAATCTTGATTTGTGACATGCTGGTTGACTGTCTGAGAAGAATGTGAAACATCTAAGTCCTCTGAGGAGCTCCTTCCCTAGGAACCATAGAAAGGAATAATGTTAACAAAAGTAATGGAGGCCTGCTTAGGCCCCTTTGAAACCGCTTTGGCCTGTGAGCCACCATCACATTTGTTAATGACCATTCAGATGTTTGATCTGGAGTTTCCCCAGGTGTGTTGGTGGCTACCCTGGGCTATGACCCCAGAAACCTCTGGGATCACAGCCTGGGATGCCGCCAACACACCTGGGAAATGGCCTGCCCGACCAGGCTGAAGCAGGCTATCACCTCTGGTAACCTGATCTTCCTGAACCGGTCTAGAGTGGCTGCCCATCATGGGAGTGGGGGGTGGGTTACTGGGTGCAGCATGGGGGGCAGGCAGCACATTCAGTGTGTGATTACTATGTTGGACCTAAATTTAAGATCTGGAGACAAAGTAGTTCAGATGATATCTTTTATTGAACCAACATTGTATTTAAATGTTTTGAAATGCTAACTACCTGTGTCTGCATATCAATGAAAGACAGGAGATGGCTTTAAAATGGCAGCAACTCTTTATTTCTACCAACAATAAAAGCAGAACAGACGGGGGGTGGGGGGTCAAACTTGTTTTTTGTAAAGCGCCAGGTACATCGCTGGCGCTATATAAATGCTAATGCTAATGCTAATGTTAATAATAAAATAATAATAATAATATAATATATGGATGTAAAAGAAGGGTAAGGAAATTTAGCAAATACAAAAATATGGGACATAGCCTATTGAGTAAATTACTCAACAGGCTGCTGGGAGTTGGCTATTGCTAGTAGTTTGGTTTAAATAAAATATTATTTTAAATGAAATATGATGATGTATATGATCTGATAGAGGACTGGAGCATACATTTACTTTTCCCTTTTTTTAAAAAAAAAAAGGTACAGACAAACCTCATTATGACAAAATCTGTTTATAATAATAAACTTTATTGCGTAGCCGATTAGGCCATTGCAAGAATTTAAAAACAACAACTCGAATACAAACAATAACAATATTGATACAAAATAAAATAAAACAGCCTAGATCATATGGCTGAGCTTCCTTAATCCCAGGCTCAACCATGACCCGCATGTAATATCCAGAACTGCCATAAAACTATGTACCTTTTCCCTTGGACTTCATGCAGTTAACAATACCCAGAAAATACATTACTTTTTCCATGGTTTTGGGGATGTAATCAGCCAAGAGAATGCACACATAAAATTAAGCCATTCTTCCTGGGAAGGGAGCAATGATTGGGGAAATATATTTCTCCCGAACCCCCGTGAACCAGGGGCAATCCAGTAAAATGTGGTCCACAGAGTCAATAGGGTATTGACACAGACGTTCAGCCAAAGGGACGCCTTTATACCTACCCTCAGTCAGAGCAAAGGGAAAGGAACTGACTCTAGCTAGAAAAAATAACCTCCTATTCCTTTGAGCCTCAGTCCTATCCAAATATGGCATGAGTTTATGCTTACTGTTGGCAATCTGGGGGTAAAACCCAAGGGCCCTACTGACCTGGCCCCAATAGCTGCACAAAGTTCCTGCTGTGAGATGTCCTTCAACCTATCTGTCAGCAACTTTTTTACCCCTTTGAAATCCAAGGGGCAATTGCTTCCGGATTAAACCCTAAATGTCTTATCTTGTCTACCACTACCATAACCCATCAGTTTGGGGACTTCTCCTCTAGGATCAACTGAGACAGTGGTGCTGCCTTCTTGAATACCAGCTGGTGTCAAAAGCTTATAGCTCCCAGCCATACCTTCTCCTGGATGGGAGGGAGGCCACACTCCAGGCATAGGACTGCGGTATTAATCCCCATAGGCGCAGCTATCAGTGCCCTTAGGAAACCAGATTGTAATTTCTCCAGAGCTTTAACCTTCCCCAAAGCCCACAGGTGTGCTCTATAGAGCAACTGTGGGATCAGTTTCCATGAGAAGATCTTAATTGCAGGTGCCAGAGAGTGACTACCCCTCACTCTGAAAAAATATATTAGGGCTCTGTTGGATTGCCAAGCCTTATCCTGTGTGGCTTGATATTGCATTGACCAGGCCCTGTTAGATTGAAAAAGGAGACCTAGGTATTTAAACACCCGCACCTGTTTGATTTCGCTACCATCCAGAAGCCATTTATGTTTGATCTTTCTCCCTGAAAAAATAAGGACCTTGGTCTTTTCATAGTTGATAGGTATGGGTGAACAGAACCGAGTTCGGAAATTCAGTTCGGTTAGGTTCAGTTCAGAAATTCAGTTTGGTTTGGAAGTTTCGTTCGGTCGACTGAACTATTCGAGTTTGGGCTGAACTCCGAACTTCCGGACAAAGTTTGGAAATTCAAACCCCATTGAACTAAATGGAATATTATCTTTTAGGGATTGGTGAACAGAGCCGAGTTCAGAAATTTGGTTTGGTTTGGTTCGAAAATTCAGTTTGGTTCGGAAGTTCGGTTTGGTCGACTGAACTGGTCGAGTTCGGTCCAAACTCTGAACTTCCGAACCACGTTCACCCATCCCTAATAGTTGATATCGAGCAAATCATCCCAACAATAATTCCCAAAGGTAGTTAAGAGGCGCCTCAGACCCACCGGGGAGCGTGCCAACAGGACAGTGTCATCTACATACAATAAACAAGGAATATCTGTATCACCAATCTGTGGAGCATGGGAAACAACCTCGGAGAGCCCTTCCAGCACATCATTCACACAAATATTTAAGAGTGTTGGAGCCAATGTCAAACGTGGCCCTAAGGTCAATGAATGATACATACAGTACATTTGAGGAACCAGCATACTTCCCGATTAAGTGAGCCAATAAGAAACAGTGATCTCTTGTGGATCTTTCCTCCCTATAGCTAATCTGGGCATCATTCAGAATAGTATTAGACTTCAACCAGTCATTCAACCTGAAGGACAGATATTTGGCATACAATTTGTCTACTATGCTGAGGATGCTTAGGTCTGCAATTACTAGGGGCTAATGGGCTGCCTTTCTTAAAGAGCGGCACCATGACAGCCTGACCCTAATCCTTTGTAACTTTGACAGAGGTCTTGATACTGGTAAAAAGCACTGCCAACACTGGGGACCACCACTCTGCTGCAGATTTCAACAATTCTGCTGGGATAAAATCCGGCCCCGGTGCTTTGTCTGCCCTTAAATCAGCTATCAACTTCATTATTAACTCCTCGGAGACAGGTTCCCACTCTGAAGAGGGTTGAGATGGTGCCCGCAAACTCAGTGATTGGCCACAAAAAGCATACAGTGAGACAAAATGAGCCTCCCACACTTCAGCTGAGTCCGGGGTGCACCGCCAAAAGGTCTCCCCTGGTCAATTCCTCTCACAATTTCCCAGAATTTGGATGAATTACGGTCTTTGGAAGCTTCCTCCAATGCTTCCCATGCCCTCTGGTTATAAATGGCTTTCTTCGCAGCCAGAAGTTTTCTATAGACCTGCCTCCTATCCATAATCTCCTGTAATAGACCACTATGGGACAAAATTTTGAATTGCCGATACAGGCGTCTCAATTATCTTCTTTATCTCGCACATTTCCCATCAAACCAGCTGGGGGAATAGCACCCTCGCTTTCTTGCCACGGGGCCACTCGAGCCACTACTTGTTAGACAGGGGACCAACCAATCCACCAACCCCTTATAACAGGCCACAATATCCTCATGCGATACAACCTGGACTATCCCATTGAAGTAATTCATACCTAAAGGGGAGTGTAAAATGGTGGTCATATGACTTTCTAACTGTCCCTCCCAATACTTTCTCACTAGTCCCTTCTCAGGGTCAGTACCAGCAATGGGAGCGGGGATGACTCTATCGAAACTGGTTATAAGCCCATCCAAATACAGAATGAGGGGGAGATGGTTGCTCTCCAACCTAGAACCCACCTGGAAGAGATTAATTAATGGAATTACTTTAGCAGACACAGCCATATAATCGATGGTGCTACCACCCTTGTTGACCAGATAGGTGAACTCCCCCGGGTAATCACTCCAAAAAGGCCATTAAAAATGTACATATCTAACTGGTACAGTAATCTGGCAAACAAAGCCCCATTTTTATTGGAGCCAACATCTTTTGCCCTTCTCTCCCCGAGTGATGAGGCATCTTCGTTAACCCATATTGCCCCAGATTAGGCCAAGGTATTATCCAATGGGCCCATCTGGGCATTAAAGTCCCCTACCAATAATAGCATAGCCTCAGGATACAGAAACTTCAATTTCTCCAGAGCAATGACCAATTTGGACCATTCACTTTCCTCATATAGAGGGGAGCTGCTGGGCAACATATAGACACAGATCACCATAAGAGACCAATTGGTGGTCAAAAGAAGGCACCCACAACCCCAAGGAATTACCTTGGGGAGGGGCACAAATGTCACCTTTAATGATTCTGACACAAAACAGGCCGTACCCCCACTGGGTCTACCACTTGCATATGGAGCCACTGCTCCCTGCCAGAAGGTCACATATCCAAGCAAGATCAGTTCATCCTTACACCACATTTCCTGGACCAATATTAGGTCAAAGCCTCTCAAGTAAGCCAGGCATCCTTGGTCATGAATTCTAGATTTCCAACCTGCCACATTCCAGGATAGGATCTTCAGCGAATGAAAACCACCACTCCCTGGGCGTCAATTGACTTTGGGTTTATTCAGTATGTCTGTGCCCTCCTTATTGACTCCAGGGACCAGATCCCTAGTAACTCCCAGAGAGTCCTCCCACACTCCTAGATCCCCTAAACCAGCTCTGATAGGAAGACACCCTCCCTCCTGAGCTGGTAAGGGTGCTAAGGATACATCCATCTCAACAATGGCATCCACTTCCCTGTTAAACTCTTTTAATCCCTTTGAATTGGAGGACAGCTCGTCAGGGGTCCAGACAGATGTCTCATGGGGAATTGCACCCTGAACCAGCAGGGTGCTAGCCTGCAAGGGACTTCCTTCCTCAGGTTCCCCAAGCTCCTGAAACTTGGCCCACTTCCTACTAACATCTGGATTGCTAATACCAGGATTTCCCACATAACTCCTCCCTGGGTCCAGTTCCCCTCAGTGCAGATGACATCCTGCCTCTTACCTGTCTCCAACCGAATCTCCTCCACACTCACCTGTATGGGATATCTCTGGTTAATAAAACCTGGGGGTCTGGCATCCTCGCCTGGGTTCCGTGGTTGTACACTCCCAAGTAGCACCTGCTGTTCCTTACTAGTCTCACCCTGCCCCTTAATCTTTTTACCCTGTGCCAAAGATAGTAACCTATTATTGATATTTTCCAGTGGGCAGCCAGTGGGATGCAGTTGGCTTATCCTCATATCCTTATAATGAGTTTGATCTGGGTGGGGGCCCCCTGTGGGCCCTACACCTGGTAATTGTTGTAGTTGAATGGGATCCATCTGCTCTACCCTCCCTTGTACAGTCCCCATCTGACTGAGACCCTAACTGGGGCCTTGAAAAGATCCCCCTAGATTTCCAATAGAGTTCATATTAGCACCCTCGGATGAAACATTTGGGGGCAACATGTTGGCATTCACATAGATCTTGGCTAAGCAAACTCCTCTATCGGACAAAATTTTACTGGCCTTCCGAATACAGTCTGGGAGAAAGCTGGATCTGAAGGCCACAACACCCTTAAATACCCCTCTATTTCTTTGTTATATCTTGATACCTAGTATATCCCTAGGTTAACAGGAAATATGTAATAAAGCCCTTTAATGCCTAGCCACTATGCGGGGAGAGGACCACTGAGGCACTACACCGGACGGCAAGGGGAAGACTGAAAAAGCCACTATGTGCCTACAGTAACTAAATTGTTCAAACGGCCTCTCCCTTCTGTCCCCACCATGCTTAGGACAACTGGGGGAAGCATTAGCGGGGCAAACCCTAGGTACCACATTAGAGGACCTAATAGGGGAGTTAGTCCAGTCACAACTCCCCCACTGGGGTGTGAGCCCCTCAGCTGCAGAATTCTGTTTAACACCCGTCTTAGTTCCCTCTATAATTTTTGTGAGAATAGTAATTTGGGCAAAGATATGCTGTAGAGTTTTACAAATTAGAGCAGTTTGATCCGCCATAAGGCGAGCCCAGTTTCTGTCCATAAGACCCTCATTTGCCAATACAGGGTCTCGTGAGTCACGGATTGCAGCATTCTTTTTGGGCAACACCGAGACTCGATCACGGCAACTGCTTACCCTTCTGTTCCTGGATTCGTCCCCACCAGCCTGGAGCAATTGAAGTGCAGGCTGATCAGCCACCAGACTCTCAGGGGTTAGAGTGACAAAGCAGTTGAATAATTGAATCCCAGGACACTGCGGGCTGACCCCGCATCTCCTCTCCTCCAAGCTCGATGGGCCCTGAGAATAGTTTTCCATTTTTGTTGCTGGGTGAGGGACCCTCCAAGGGTTTTCTTCTCAATTTCGTGGGCATTACTGGATCAACCTGCAAGCCAGACAAGGTAAAGAGACCAAATGCCCCACAGCCGCACCAGCCAGCACCTAAGGCCACGTGCACAAGGGCGCGCCCTTGGACGTGCAGCCCTTTGGTACACGCCTCCAGTGCCGCCTCTGGTGTCGGCTTCCTCTTAAGTGCTGTCTGGGGAATCCTGCCCGCTCACTCGCTCCACCTCCCACTCCTCTGGCCCCTCACAGGTGTCCACAGCTTGCCTCCGTCACTGCTCCACCACGCTGCCTCCGGTGTCAGCTTGCTCTTAAGCGGTGTCTGGGGAATTCTGCCTGCTCACTCACTCTGCCCCCCGCTCCTACGGCCCCTCACAGGTGTCCACAGCTTGCCTCCATCAGCGCCACACACTCTCCGCTCCACCACGCCGCCTCCGGTGTCAACTTGCTTTTAAACGCTGTCCAGGGAATCCTGCCCACTCACTCGCTCCGCCCCACGCTCCTCAGGCCCCTCACAGGTGTCCACAGCTTGCCTCTGTCAGCGCCACACACTCCGCTCCACCTCCTGTTTATAATGAATCAATTGTTTATGATCCCAACTTCAAAAAACATTTTTTATCACAATTGTTTATTTCCAAATGCTATTATAGTGAACACCCGACCCTGACATAATGAACTTTTCTCTGGTCCCACAGGGTTTTGTTATACTGTATTTTCAAATTTTATTAAGCTCTCCTTTCTTTCCCCCACAACTTGAATTTTTAGCCAGATTTGTACTAGCGTTGGCACTTTTTACTCTATGGGTAGTTCCACTAAAATGAATGAAATTATTTGCATTGTAAGGTACTATCAAACTAAGGGTATTCGAATTTGATTCATGAAGAACTAAGTCCTGGAGCATGCTGTTGTCTCCAAAAGCCTGTGGGTTCTCTTTTCCAAACAGTAGTTTGCACTCACAGCTGGAAGCCAGCAGCCAAAATTGAAAAGTGTGAGAGCTAACCTTCAGCTACAATTTCAGCTTCCATTTCCATGGAAATGGGTACCGGATCCACACACAAAAAACTCAAAGTAAATGTTTTAAAATAACAACTATTTTAAAATTTCACTTACTTTGATTTCTCCACCCACAAAAACTAACACAAAAAATTGCGAACAGCTGGAGTTCTCTCTTGTCCATTTCAGTGACTTGGAATCTACTGAGGGTGAAAGTGATGTTTGATTTCTACAGCACTGTAAGTTTTGTTTATTTTTTTAACAAAAAAAAGGAGGGAAATATCTACTCAGCTAATACAAATATGATTTTTTAGAGGGCACGTTAGCTAGCAAAACAAGAATAATTTCTTTTAGTCTAAACAGTAGCACAGTCAGAATTTTCTTTAACTTTCTATATACCCAGTTTATAACTGTGAATTTTATGTAAGAAGGAAATCTTCACTAACATTCTTACAAGAGGCAAAACTATGGCTTAGAAGTGACCACCTTAAAATACACCCAAATGTTTCCAGTCCAGTTTTGTTTAACCTTTGTTTAGCAGCCACCTTTCCTAGGCAAATGATCCTGCTTTCCCCCCCCCCCCCCCTTGGGTGGTCACTTAAGACAGTCTCATCCTCTGTGTGTCAGCCTGTGCGCACACATGCTTAACAGGTGCATTAGCTACAAAAACATGGGATACATTTACGAATATTTTGACATTGAAAATGCTAACTGAACAGGCTGCAATGTTTAAGCTACACAGGCTTTAAGCTTCACAGGGACCTCCATTCCCCATGTAGCTTAAACTCAAAATAAAGACACACACACACACACAGCAAAAGTGAAAACATCTCCTTTTGCTTTGGCAAGAGAACACAGCTGAGAACTCTTTAAGATCCAGTCATTGGTTTCAACTGAGGAGAGGTGGGACAGGAGAGTACTATAATATCCCTGACTGGGGAAGCTGCTGGGAGTTAATTCTCCTATTTAAACGACCTTATACGGTTCAGTAACAATCCGCTGCAGGAATCACTGACATGGATGATCGTTCTTTGACTTTTAACCTCCAGGTAATAGAGATTAAGTGCTAGTTGGATGGAGACAATGTTGTCTCGTATTGCCACTCTGATAACTGCACTATATTATACAGCGGGAAATAATGGAGCTTACATGAGTAAGCTTCCTTCCTTCCCCCTACTATACAACTCAGATGTCTTCATATGATCTTTATATAACACATATAATGCCGATAAGCTACTGATCCCCACATACAGCATAAAAACTCTATTATACACCTGTGATGACTTATATGCAGCTCAACCCCTTCTTAAGCATCAGTGTTAGCAGCTAACTCTACTCAGAGATTGTAGCAAGGTCATATGATGTAGACAGAATGACCAAGTATTATGGACAGAGACACAGAGGGTAGAGTTTGATTAAGGGTCAGAGGTGAACAACCTGCTATTGAATAACTGAAAAGGAACCATTACATCTAAGTAGTAATTGTTACTGTTGTACATTACTTATTAGGCTTATAAATAATATTTATAACAGAACTCACTGACTTCTCTTAGCTTTTGTTTAAAACTTCACTAAGGTAAGAACTGCCATATTGACTCAGACTGATGGTGCACAGTGGCAGAAGCACCCACCGCAGCACCAGTGGCCCTTTTTTACACAGACAGGGGTGGGTGGGGGGATGGGTGTTTTGGCAGTGTGTGTGTGTCCTTTCACAGGGACACCCCCCCCACCACCCATCTCCACCCACCTTCACGCACGGAGCATCCTCCAGTTTTCCAGAGGGTTCTGTGGATGGAGGTGGGTGTTGCGCGGGAGTGTGCATGCACCCCCACCCATCCTGCTCAGTATTCACACATATGAGCACCGAGCAGACACCCATCCTCCCACCCACCACTGGCCATTTACATGGACGGGCGTGTCCTTCCTGCACACCTTCCCGCACACTGAGTGGGGAGCTCCATGTAAAAATGGCCAGGTAGTCAGCTGATTATTACATTTCAAGAGGAAAAACATTATGAAAAAAGATTACTACATCCAAAATAAGGCTAGGCAGAACCCCAGAGTTGGCAAAGTTGGGCACTCCTGAGGGATTTGGTAGTCTGGTTTGGGTTTTTGTTTTTTCCATAGAGAGGCTGATTTGGCTTCTATCTGCAGAGACTATAAAGAAGTATTGTGTGTCATCATTAAAACATCTGTTTTGGACTGAGACCACCAAAGGCTACAAAATAGTAATCAGATAACAACTTTTGGTCCTTACCAGATTACAATGAATCAGTACTAAAATAAATAAAATAATAATTAATAATCTTTATTTTTATAAAGCAGCCCCCTGCCATGGCACTACAAGAGTTTTACATAGAACAATTTAACACAACTTTTAATGCTCACAACAACCCTGCAAGAATATTGTTAGGCTGAGAAAATATTGTGATTAATCCAAGGTCACTCAGTTTGTTTCTGGCTAAGGCAAGACTAGAACCAGGATCCCACCTTACTTGCTGGGCCAAGTACTGCACACTTAGCTATTACACTACATTGACTCTCTAGTTAATGAACAAGTAATTAACAAGTGAAAGAATCCATCACTCATATCAGATTCCTGGGCCATTTTGTTCTTTTCCTCCACCTGACACCACTGCATTCGTATATGTATAGGAAACGTTCCCTATTTTACAGTTTTCCACTTTGCAGTGTGTATACCTTTTATGCAATGCAATATGATGTGCCTGCCAAACAAATGAATCCTACCTCTGTCCTGAAATGGGAAGCACTACCTACCTATTGCACTCTCAACTCTGAAAACCACTAATAGTTCATTTAAGATTCATGATCTGCAAGTTTTCTGTTTCACTTTGTTGACCTAAAGTGAAATCTGGCTTCAGAAGATTAGCGCCATACTTGTCTTTATTGACTTGTATTGCCAGTACAGTAACATCACAGTATCCCATTTTGCTAAAAAAAAAAAAAAAAAAAGGAAAAGTAGCACTGTGAAATGCTCAAGATAAATGGTTAGGCACTGATGCCCGCTATTCCCTTATCACTCATATCATGAAGGTTTGTCCCAAATTTGCTTTGGTGGATGAGCTGGAGTGTGCAGGAAATCATCCTCAGTATCTGCAGATCAGAAGATGACACAGTTCACTGCCCTTCCTGCTCATTGTCAAAGAATTTAACATACTCCTAAATCTATAAATCTTCTCTTTGTACTCTAGGGAAAGAAAACATGCAAGAAAAATGTATTTGGCTCCCACTAGGAGGAAGAAACAGTTCTCTGTGGTTAATACACAACTCCATTTCACTGTATACTGAAGACCCAGATTATCAAAGAAACTGTAGGGTAAATACAGTGTCTGGAGGTTGTCTGGGAAAACAAAAAAGATAACAACATTTCTGCATTGGCTGTAAAAATATTGAAGCTATTCTTCCTGCTTTTGGGGGTGGGGGGGCCTCATTGACCAACTTTGATGCTTTGAGGGACAGTAATGAAAGAAATAAATCAGTGGCGTAAACTAAGACAAGAAGGGATGAGTCCATAAAACAATGGCTTCTCCCTGGTCATGACCCAGAGGAACACAAAAGCCTTGTCTCGGAGAGGAAATAAAACCACTTTTGCCTGTCTAAGTGAGAGGAGGAAACTATATTTATTGTTAGCCCTGGCAATATAGCGATATTTGCTGACTCCCAAACTAAGGTATGCAAACTGTGGATGCATGTTTGCAGCAAATACACAACTGTGGCAAAGCTGGCACTCCTGAGGGATTTAGTAGTTTGGTTTTTTGTCCCTGTTGAGACAGATGCTAGTGATCAGCCCAAGTTTCCTCAGTGGGCAAGAGATTCTTCAGAATAAATGTGCAGCGCAAGTGTCAGCAATTACAATAAAATCCAACCCCACTAATGTGATGTTGACATCATCTCTGCTAATCTCCAGTAGAGGTAAGGGATTTAAGGGGAAATATAATACTTGCACAGATTTCATTAGACAAAACAAAAGGCAATAAAAAGACAAAATGTATCAAATAAAGGAACCTTTGCTTTTTTGTTCTTTTTTAAAAACTTAACACACACTTAAAGATCAGGAATTACTGAAAGTTTGTATTCATATTGTGTTCTAAAAGTGTAAAGAGGCACAGTTTAATTATCCTTTGTCACTGAATTTCAGTTTGACTATTACAGATTTCTCACTTCTGCAGCAATGTCCATTTTGTCCAACTAGTTACTAAGAGAGTGAAATGTGGATATATAGAGTTTGATATTTGTCAGGCCTATGGTATCAAATCTCTTGTTATGACAAAATAAATAAATTGTTAATTACTCCTGAAAACCAATTGGTTTGCAGGGAGCTGAAGGCAAATATAGGTAGCAGAGAGCAAAATCTTGCCCTGGGGCCAGATTTTATGGTGAATGTGCTCAGATATAGGTCCTTTTTTTACACAGGGTTTTCCCACTCATGAGCATGCAAAAATCTGCATGTTCATGAGTAGGAGAGACCCATGTGAAGGATGCGGCATGGGTGGGCACAGTGAGTGGGGATGCGTGCACACTTCCACCTAACACACATCCCCACACCCACCCAACCCACTCATCCCCACGCTTGGAGCAAACAGGAAAACAGCAGTTGCTCCATGCATGGGGATGAATGGGGGTGCATGGGGATGTGTGTGTGCCCATATGCACACCCCGCCCACCAATTGCGTACACACCGGTGTGCCCACGGACCTCTCCCCTCCCACTCCCACTCTGTAGGGACAATGTAAAAAAGACCATAGTTATAGTCATGGTAGAAACTAGCTAAACATGGTCTAAAATGGACTCCCTTAAAAATGGACTCTACAAAAATATTTTGTGCTCAGAGTTATGTCCCTTATTTAGGTCATAAGCAGGGACCTGTGTTCACAGTGTTTTCCCTATTGGCAGTACAGGTCCATTGCTACAAGAAGCACAAGAGACCGGCCATCACTGGCCATAGATATTCTCTGTCTGGCCTCAACCTCCCTGGATTCAGCCCTGGGAAGAAGGACCCCAGTGCCAGGGGAAGAAGGGAAGTAGAGGGGCCTCTGGCTGTAGAAGCTGCTCCCTCACCTTGCTACCACTCCTGTGCCTTCCAGTAAAATCAGAACATGGCAAGAAGCAGCAGGTGATTGGGTGGATAGGCAGAGAAAAGAAGGAACCAAACTGTAGGGATGGGCGAACAGATTGCAGTTTGGGTTCGGCCGGTTTGGTTTGGAAGTTTGGCTCGGCCATTCGGTTCATTCGCCGCGTTTGGATTCGGCCGTTCCATTTGGTCGTATTCAGTTCGGGCATTCGGAAAAAGTATCGCGAGAGTCTGTGATCACGCTGGAAACCGTAAATTCGAGTGTGTGTGTAGCTTGTGTGGGTGAGAGCGTGTGTTGTGGCTGGCTGGGTGTTTGTTTTTGATCTGTGTGTGTTTTGGCTGTGTGGTGTATGTTGGTTTTGGTTTCGCTGGTTGGTGAGTGTTGGTGGGTGCTGTGTGTTCTGTGTTGGTTGTGTGTCTGTTTAAAAAAAATAAATGGAGAAGAAGGTTACCAGTGCCACCACCATTAAACGCTTGGCCTGGGGGAAGGCCAAGGTGGTGGAGCCGGTGGTGGAGGAAGAGGTTCCTCCGACCGCTGCTGGACCTTCGGTGGTGGAGGAGAAGCCAGACCCGGTGGGCACAGGAGGTGCTGCTGCCACTGCTGCCAGGTTTGTAAACTTTTTTTTACTTTGAGGACAAGAAATGTAAGTCTCTATCCATTAGAGCGAGCTCACTGGCGTGCAGGTGGGTGCATGGGTGGTGGGCATCAGTCAGGCACAAACAGTGGGCATCAGCGGGTAGCAGATAATGTCTGCCACAGAGAGGGCGGGTACTGTAGTGTGGGGGGCATGGCATGAGCAGCACCCCCACCCAAACATGTGCCAGGCTAGCAAGGGTCTCCACTCTCCAGGTGCCATCCCAATCCCTACGCACCGTCAAATAAGGGCAGGATTTGCACGTGCCAGCCACCAGGGTATTTCCAGTTGCCATCCATAGCGCCCCAAGGAGGGCAGGATTTGCACGTGCCAGCAAGGGTACTTCCAGTTGCCATCGCTACTAACACCCAAAGAAGGGCAGGATTTACACATGCCAGCCAGGGTCTCATCCCTCCGCAGCACCCAAAGAAGGGCAGGATTTGCACGAGCCAGCCAGCCAGGGTCTCCCCATTGCCATCCCTCCCCAGAACCCAAAGAAGGGCAGGATTTGCACGTGCCAGCCAGGGCCTTTCTAGTTGCAATCCCTAGCATCCCCTAGCACCCCAAGGAGGGCAGGATTTGCACGTGCCAGCCACCAGGGTATTTCCAGTTGCCATCCAAAGCACCCCAAAAAGGGCAGGATTTGCACGTGCCAGCCAGGGCCTTTCTAGTTGCAATCCCTAGCATCCCCTAGCACCCCAAGGAGGGCAGGATTTGCACGTGCCAGCCACCAGGGTTTTTCCAGTTGCCAGCCAAAGCGCCCCAAGGAGGACAGGATTTGCACGTGCAAGCCAGGGTCACATCTCCCATTGTCATCGCTACTAGCACCCCAAGGAGGGCAGGATTTGCATGTACCAGACAGGGTCTCTCCATTGCCATCCCAAGCACACCAAGGAGGGAGGACTAGAGGCATCATCATAAATGCATGATATTACTTTGGTGTTCTTAAAGTGTTCCCATTTCAGAGAGGAACTGGATGCCAGCCCCAGAACTGGTGCCACTGCCAGGCCAAGGAGGACCCCTAGGCCGAGGTCGCCAGTGACACCCCCAGACATTCAGTGGACAAGGTCAGATGTCTGGAGGTTTTTTGACAAGGGCGACGGAATCGCCACATGCAAGGTAAGGCACGGGGACTGGAACAACAGGGAATGAATTGCCCTATGACCTGTTAGGAATGGAAGTCTCCTGCAGAGAGAGATTGGCCTCCCAGTCCACCCACTTGCGGAGACAGAATGCAGGCAGGGCTTGACAGACCATTGGTCTGACACAGTATGGCACTTCTTATGATCCTATCTTTGAATGCTCTTTTTAGATCTACCAGAAAAGATTCCAGCTGCAAAAAGAGGGGACCACATCGGGGCTCATTGCCCACATAGAGCGAACACATGGCAGGAGAGTGAGGCGACAGGAGGAGGACTCTGGTGTGGCCGTGGAGTCTCAGCGCCAGAAGAAGTGGGGGAAGGCAACCCAAAAAAGATGGCATGTAAGCCCTCCCCCTTCCCCCTCCATCCCCAATGTGGAGACCCCCAGGTCCCAGGACTCTGATGAGGTCAAGGCCTTTTGAGCTGAGTTGGAGAGGCACACCCGGGATTTCGTGGCCAGCCTGCAGCAGACAGCAGCCACCATGGAGTCTATCCCTGCCTCCAGGCCTAGTGGTAGAAGCAGCAGCAGCAGGATCAGCAGGATCAGCAGCAGCAGCACCCCTACTGCCAGCAGCTCCTCCTCTGCACAGCCCACTCTGGGGGGCATGAAACCCTGCCTAAAGGGCAGACAGCATGGCTGAGGGAAGTGGGGGTGCCAAGGGACATCTATGAGACGGAGTACGACGGTGCCTCAGCAGCAGTTGAGACCTACCTGGATGAGGAGCCGTGCATCGATCCCAGCAACAATCCCTTGGCCTACTGGGCCGGCAAGACTGATGTGTGGCTGGCTGGCCCTGTCCAAAGTGGCCAGGGGATTATTGTCCTGCCCACCAACAAGGGTCCCCAGCGAGCGGGTGTTCTCTGTGGTGGGGGACATTTGCTCCCCACACCACCTGAGACTGGAGGCCAAGTTGGTGGAGCAGTTGTTGTTCCTAAAGGTTCTGGGTGCTGGGATTCCCTGAGCTGCCCCTGGGCAAGGAGTGATAGTGCAGTGGCACACGTCATCCCATGCCAGGGGCAGTCAGGATGGGGCTTCTTCTCCTCCTCCTTAGTTTGGGCTAGGGCTACTGCTGAGGTGCTGTCCCTCCCTCCCTCCCAATGCCTGGCACCCGCCGTGCCCCCCCCTCCTCTCTCTCTCTGTCTCTCATACTAGACAGGCTCAGCCGCCTTATCTGACTGACCTCATGATGCAGGGTGGCATTGGGAAACAAACTGTAAACTTGCATGCTGGCCTATGGCTACAAGATCTCGGCCCACCTATGCGATGCTGACTGGCTCTCGCTCTCTCATGCTGCACAGTCTTTGCTAGCCTATCTGAATGCCCTGCTGCCAATGCCCAGCCTGCCTGCCCTATTGCCCCCATGCCACGCTGCCTGTCTGGCCACCCAGCTTGCCACCAAGCTCAAAGCATGCCTCAGTCCATCTTCCTGCCTCCCATGCCAAGGTGTCTGTCTGCCCACCCAGGTTGCCTAGCTCAAAGCCTGCCCAAGCCCACCTGCCCTACTGCCTCTCATGTCACGCTGCCTGCCTGCCTGCCTTCCCAAGTTGCAAAGCTTGAACCCTGCCTCAGTCTGCCTGACTGCCGCTCATGCCATGCCACCTAACTGCCTGGCCTGGCAACCAATGTCTGCTGCTGCTATTGGCAATATGCTGTCTTTGCAAAGGGTTCTGTACCCTGGAAACCCACTGTCTGCTGGTGCCAATGGCCCCAGGCCAGGCCTATATGCCATCTGCGCTAAGGGTTCTGTACCCTGGCAACCAATATCTGCTGGTGCCAATGGCCACTGGGCCAGGTCTATATGCTGTCTGTGGCAAGGGTTCTGTACCCTGGCAACCAATGTCTGCTGATGCTAGTGTCAATGGCCCCCAGGTCAGGCCTATATGCCATCTGTGCCAAGGGTTCTGTACTCTAACAACCAATGTCTGCTGCTGCTGATGCCAATGCTGCCCATGCTGTCTGTGCTATGTATTCTTGGGCCTGTCATTCCTCGCACAGAAGCGATGTCATTCCACCGCATCAAGAAACAGTCACTCCAGCGACAGGACCTGCCATCAGGGTTCTGGGGCCAAGTTACAGGCAGGGACAGCTGTATCCAATATCTAGAATCTGCCACTCTAGCCCCAGGACCCACCATCATGGGTCTGGGGCCATCATTCCTCGCACAGGGCACTGTCATTCCACCGCATCAAGAAACAGCCACTCCAGCACCAGGACCCTCTGTCAGGGTTCTGGGGCCAAGTTACCGGCAGGGAGGGCTGTGGCCAATATCCAGAAGCTGTCACTCTAGCCCCAGGACCCACCATCATGGGTCTGGGCCCATCATTCCTTACATGGAGGCAATATCATTCCACTGCATCAAGAAACAGCCACTCGTAACAAGAAATACAACAACTTTTATTAAAACTATTTAAATAACAACAAGAACAAAACAACAACAACATTCTGAAACCAAAAGCAAACATTGAAAGGAAACTTATAAATTAAACTATTAGTCTCTGTCCCCTGGGACTTGAGAGAAAGGCAACAGTCGTTGGGGTGCAGCACAGGGCTGAGGGGTGGCCACCCAGGCCTGTCTTGACCTTCTGTGTCAGCCCAACCTCCTCAGCCCCCAGCTTCTTGCCATGAGGGCCGCAATCCTGTCCCCTGCAGAATCTCCTCAAGACTCCGGTGGAGACTCTGGATCAGAGGGGTCACCTGGCTGATTGTGGCTGTGAAGGAGCTGATGGTCTCCATCACTTCCAGGAATGGTCGCAGAATGAAGACCATCTGGGAGAGGATCTCCCATTCTGCCCCATTGAAGCCTGGAGGAGCTCCACTGTCTGTGTCCAATTGCACCTGATGCAAGTCGGATTTTTGCTCCACAAGCCACTCAAACATCAGGAAGGTGTCCAATTGCACCTGATGCAAGTTGGATTTTTGCTCCACAAGCCGCTCAAACATCAGGAAGGTGGAAGTCCACCTGTTGGAGACATCCTGAAGTAGCTGGTGCACTGAGCAGCCTTGCTCTGCTTGCTTGGCCTGGAGGAGTTTGCTGCCCTTCATGCTGCGATTAAAGAACCCAGCCAGCTCTCTCCCCCGCTGGATCAGGGAGCTAAGGGTGCCTTCCCCAATCCCCTTATCCCCCAATCCCAGAGCGTCCTTGACCACCAGGTTGAGGGTGTGTGCAGTGAAAGGGATGCTCATGAAGCCTCCATCATGGACTGCCTTGAGTATATTGGCCACATTATCAGTCACTCACCACACACCCCGGGGTGAACGGTGCACCTGGCATGACCCAGTCCCCCACCACAGCGTTCAGGGCTGCTTCTATGATCCTGGCAGTGTGGAGGCAGTCCATGACTTCCGCCTGAAGCAGGGCCCACCTATACCCTGCTTCAGGACCCCTCATGCCACTGTCAAATGCTGACTCTGGGTCCTGCCACCAGTGCGCCGTCACTGCCAGGTATGCGTGCTGGGCATTCCAGCTGTACCACAGGTCAGTAGTGAAATGGACAGTGGCACCCCCAGCCCCTGCCAGCTGCTCCTTCACCCGCTCCTTCAAAGCCCTGTACAGGACTGGCACCACCGTACAACTCAGGGTGGTGCGGGACAGCAGCTTAAACTGTGAGGCCAGGAACCCTATCAGCCGCTTATACACGATTTCCCCAGCAATGTAGAAGGGCTGGCCATTGACAGCGATCTTCTCACCCAATAGTCGCGTGGCTTTCTCTTGAAATCCACGCTGCCCTCCAGCTGCTGATGGCCTTGGCAGCTGCCCCCATCCCAGCTCCTCCATTGTGGGCTGGCTCTGCTGTCGAGGCTGCTGCTCCTGCGGCTCCCCCCTAGCAGCGATACTGCTCTTGCTGCTAGATGCAGCCGCTGCAGGACGGTTGCCCAATGAAGGAGGTGGATGACTAGCCACTTGGGTCTGGAACCTGCTACGATCCACTGACCCTGCCTCCCCGCTTAGCAGTGCAGCACTCTGCTGGCATGGCCCCTACAAGCTCTGCCACATGCCTCATTGCCTGGCATGCAGGCAGCAGACCGGCCTCGCCCTCTCCTACCTCCCTTCTCCATTTCTCCCATCAAAAGAATGCACAAATATTTTTTTAAAACATTTTTTTTTTAACTAATATTATATATATATGTATCTCTACACTAAATCTAACTTCTCTTAACTAGACTAAAACCTATTGAACTAAATGGAATATCCTAATAATTAACTACAAAGGCCATGTCCTAGAAACACACTGTCTCTCTCTCTCTCTCTCTCTCTCTATCTATCTATCTATCTATCCAATATTACACAGAGGGAAGCACAATGAACACAGGGAGGGGTACAAAACTGAAATGAAAATCAATCTAATAATAATCCTACTCTAAATAAATCCAACACTTAAAACAGGGGAAGGGAATCAGGGATAGAATAAGAGGGAGACGGAAAGGATTCAATGGAGGTGGGAGGGAAGAAAGAAGATTGAACACAGGGAACACAGGGAGGGGGAAAAACAAAAAGACCACCTAAATCTATCTAATCTAAGCTAGATAAATGATAATATGGAGGTAGATGGGTTGGATGGGTGAAATAGGACGAAGATTGCAATGGATTGATGAGAACAAAACTGCTGGGAGAGGGAACTTTCTGAAACGCCTGCTGTTCAGGAACAGTGACTAGCTCAGAAGGTGTTGGGAAGGGGGGAGGCAATCAATTTTATTTCTTGCTCAGCCTGCCTCACCGCAAGCCCCATTGGCTCCGTGCAGCCTAGCCCGTGGCCAATCGCAGACTGCGAAGCCAGTGGTCTAAGGTGAAAAGGGATGGTGATTCAGCAAGCTGGCTGCTACTCCAAGCCTCTCCACCCCTGGTGCCTGGAAGTCTGCTCCTCAGCTGACTTCCCTTCCCTGTCACATTTTGCCTTCCAGTGACATGTTTTTGCCACCCAAACGTGATCCGAACTGACCAAACTGTTCGGTCATTTCGACGTTCGGATTTGAGTTCGGTTTGGTCAGTTCATGTTTGGATTCGGATTCGGATTCAGGTTCGGTCGTCCGAACAGGCCGAGTTCTGGCTGAACTCCGAACTTCCGAACCGCGTTCGCCCATCCCTATCAAACCGTGTCCCTGCCTATGCTTGGGGGAGAAGGAGACAGAAAGATTAGGAATGTCAGGGGTCATGTCATGTCCCTCTTAAAATAATAATAATAATTAATAATTAATAATAAATGACTGATGCAAGCATATAACAAGTAGTCATCTGATTACTATATTTATTTATTTATATTATTTATTTATATAAAATTTTATATTCCGTCTCTCCCACCCCAGGCAGCTCAAAGCGGCTAACAATTAAAAAATAAAAAATTGCAATACAAAATATAAAAGACAGTAATAAAAATCAAATGTTAACAATAAAAATGGAGAAGTCAAAATAAATATATTTAAAACCCCTACCATACTATCCCGCATCCTCCCTCCCTTCACCCATCTCCCTCACCAAAAGCCTGGTTAAACAGCTAGGTCTTGCATAGTCGTTGAAAGGTGGAGAGGTCCAGAAAATCTCCTCATTTCTCATTTCAGGAGCAAAAAATTATGAAAAAACCCAGTACCTCCAAAATGAAGGCTAGACAGAACCCCAGCTTAACTGCTCTTGTCTTTTATCACTACTAAATGAGCTATATTGGAAAAGTCAAAGTGCAGGATGGATGGTCATTGAAGCCAACATTAGAGAGAAATTACAAACTTCTTCAAGAATTGCAATGTGCCAAAATACATTTTGTGAACTATATATGCTTTTTTTAAAAAAAAAAACACACACATTGAGATCCTTTTCTCAAAATTGCTGCAAAGTGGGAGAAGAAAGGATTCAGAATAAAATCAATATCCTCTTTTATAGCTTAAACTTGAGAAATACTGCTGTGCATCAGGGGAGACAAAACATAAAATTTCCCCTTGACATTTTTTTTATGATTGTCAATTATTTGGTTTCAAATTTGTTAATGATTTGCATTGTAGAATTTCCCCCACAGTCCAGCAGTTAAAAGTTAATTGAATTTGTTTCCTCCCACACTTCCCCTCTCTCAGATTGCAATTCTTTCCTTCTGCTACCAGGCACAAGTCATTGTTTTAGTCTTTTAAATGGTTACTTAATGTATGTGAAGGAAGAGCTTTTGAAAGGTAATATATCAGGGAAAAAGTAGATTGAGCTACTGTGTACTCCCCAAGGAATAACAGACTTCTCTCACGTTACACTGGAAACGGTGGTGCCTACATTCAATGGCAAAATAATAATACCCTATTTTATCAAGTGGAACATTTAACTCAAGCTGGGAAGAATTGTCTTCTTCTTCCCAGGATTTAAATATTTGCTCCTGAGTCCGTTTCAAATGGACAAAGGAAATTTAATGCTTCACTGTATGAAAAATGACTGCCCTTATTTCAAGTGATGACAATATATCTGGTGCTGTACTACACAAAGATACTGTCCCTGTCTCAAAGTGCTTACACCATAAATGAGGCAGATGTGACAAGCTAGACATTGTGATGCTCTGTGTATTAGAGAGACTCACACAGACTCATGGGGTGTCTTTAGACATAATGACAATGGCTATCTGAATGTATGTTTTGACCTTGATATGAACACTGGTTTGGCCCTGTGTTCGCCCTTTGGTGCTGCTTAGACACACAGCCCATCTTGGGGCAAATTGGTGTTTTGCTCGCCACCAAATCTCAGCACACAAGCGCTGCTGCCTTGTTATCCATGTTGTACCTGCTACATGCCACGCGCTATCATTAGACATAACATTGACCACGTGTTCAGTCAGAGCACGCAAATTGTCCTTGTGATATAATGGTGTTCACATCATGTGTTCAACGGATGTTCAAAGGGGGGCCAAGTTGGTGTTGGGATTGTTATGGTGCTTATGTTCAATGACCAAACACGTGCTTAGGGATTTTGACACACAATCTTTGTTATGTCTAAAGATGCCCAAGGATAACTGAAACCAAACTAAGTTTATTTCCAGGCAGCCTTCCAAGATGGTCATTTCACTCTGATTAAAGCCTGTCCCCAGCCAGCCCAAACCAGTTGTGTTGAGCTAGTCTTAAAGGGCCAGCTCCCCACATCTTTCCCCTCTAGAAAGCATGAGATTCATAATGAACTTTGTTATTCTATTCCCAAAAGATTAACATTAAATGAAACATAAGCATTGTTCAATTAGTCTTTGTGTTTGGCAGCATTGCCGTGCTGATCTGCGTGGTCTCCTGGCCATTTCCTCTCTGTTACAGTCAGGGAGCGGTTCTTCCTCAGGTCTGGAAGGCCCCCTCCATTATGGTCTATTATACCATCATAATTGTCAAGTTCTCCTACTGAGTCTGTTTCACTGAAAACTGTAGACTCCTTGTCCGTCACCTCTTCTCACTGGGGAATGTGAATCAGGTGCCTTCTATTTTGTCTAATTCTGTGACCGTCCTGGGTAATTACCTCCTAGGACCAAGGAGTCACTTGTTTGATACCACTGCTCGTCTCGACCACTGTTTACCATAAAAAATACATATAGCATCATGTTTTTGCAGTGACAGAAGTTCCGTAGACCCCTTATCATACCATGCTGTTTGTTTTCCCTTTTCCCTTGTTTTATGCACCTGTACCTCCTTCCTCCCCATCATATCTGATTTCAGTAACATAGGCATTCTAGTTCTCAGTTTTCTATTAAATAACATCTCAGCTGGGGACAACCCATGTTTCATTGGGGCTGTTCTGTAATTTAATAGGGTCAAATATGGGTCAGAGTCAGTCTCTGCAGCCTTCATAAGCAAATGCTTTATAATTTTTACTCCATTTTCTACCAATCCGTTGGACTGGGGGTATCGAGGACTAGATGTAATATGTTGAAACCCATAATTGGCTGCAAATGGTCTAAATTCATATCCACTAAACTGTGGATCATTGTCAGACATGACAATCTGCGCAAAGTCATGGCTGGCAAAAAAAGATTTAATATGTACTATCACCTACGTAGCAGTGGCTTCCTCCAGCAAAGCTATCTCTGGAAAGGGAGAAAAATAATCCAGAACAAGTATATAGTTTTTACCACCAAGTGTAAACAAGTCTATGCCCACTTCACTCCAAGGAGCAGGTGTGTCCTGGGTATTATGGGCCCTTTTGTTTTTAATGGCATGTGTTTTTTGACAGATGTTACATGCCTTCACAGTTTGTTCAATGTCATTATTCATCTGTGGCCAGTATGACATCTCGAGCCCTTCTCTTACACTTTTCTATTCCTAAGTGGCCTTCATGAATCTGTTTCAGCATGCTCTTCTGCAACACTTTAGGAACAATCAACCGAGACCCTTTGAACAAAATTCCTTCTAGGACTGACAATTCTCCCTTAAAGTGATAATAGGGACTGGGAATATGGTGCCCCAGCCACCCTGCACAAATACCTTTAATTACTTTCTGGAGTGTCTCATCATCAGCTGTGACACTGGCAATCACAGTCCACATATCAGTCAAATCTGTGCATGTTTTCTTTATGAGAGTAACATGCACAGTATCTAGCTCTAGACCCTCTGACACTGCAGTTCTGTCAAATGTGCGGGACAGTACATCTGCCACCACCAGTTCCTTGTCTGGTGTATATAATAGCTGCAAATCATATAGCTGCAATTGAAAAAATAATTGCTGTAATCTGGGAGGAGCTTCGGCTAACTCTTTCTTTGCAATGGACACCAGTGGCTTATGATCATTTGCTTGTTGACTTTCCTTCTACCCCATCTAACTTCCCTGACCTATTAGCCCACTTCCAAACCCTTCTTTCCATCAGCTGAGTCAAAATTATTAACACCCCAGGGAATTTATTCTTAATCTGTGTAATATCTGCTTTCATCCATTTTACCAGCTCTAACCCTTTAATCCACTCAAGATTATTTCCCCCTAAATGGAAAGCAATAACATCAGGGTGCCGTGGTCATGGGTCAGTATGGACCATGGGAAACAGCTGCTGCCAAAGCATTCCCCGGTTTCTACTCCACACCATCTCTGCTTTGGAACACTGAAACATTGCAACATTGAAACATTGCCAATTTTTCAAATCTTTAACATTGCGGCCATTTAAAAATGTTTATTGGTCTTCCGCCGAGCCTGCAAAACCTGACTGTTCTCCCAGGCCTTTGGAGGAGGGAAGGGTGGATTGGGTTAAAACTTTGGGGGTGGTTGTTTTTAGAGGGTTTTAAAAGTTGATATTTTTGTGTTTTATTGTTATTTTAGATTATGGTTTTATGTTGTACGCCACCCTGAGATGCCTTGGGCATGAGGAGGCAGCTAATAAATATAAATAAATATCCACTGAAACTACTGGTTCCCAATCTTTTTCCAATGTGGCCTCATTTAAGACTTTAATATAAACTTGTGGCCTGAGACAGCAGCAAAGCTATGTAAAGCATATCAGGCACTTTGAAGTAAGACTGAGAACTTACCCACAGATTGTGTGACTCCACTGAAGGTGACTCATGATGCATAGTTTGAGAACCTCTGCCTATAGCTGAAAGCGAGTACCCACAAAAATGGGTATGCCTGTCAAATTTCTGGTACCGGAATCAACTTTGACAATATATTGATTGCGACACCCAATGTCCCAGAATGTCAACTTCCTGTACCGATTTTAGTGTTTTATTGATTTATCTACTTCCAACACCTTTATTGATTTTCTGTGTTCTATTTATTGGCTTCCAGTCCTGATTTATTTATTTTTAATTTCTCTCCCTATTTTGGGGGATTTCGCCCTGATATACCAATTGATAATCTGAAGATTGAAAGATTGGTAATGGAAATTACAAACTTTTGGGGTATCCAGGTATTAGTACCCAAGTAACCTGTCAGATATCTGAAAATGTGAATATTACCCACGGGTACTAAATTAATTTCAGCTCTCCTTCTGCCCTAATCCTTAATCACCCATTAAGCAAATGCTATGAGACTAAACTTCCTTGGTTAACTATTTTCCAATGGTTACGTCTACACTTAAACCCCCAGATGGTCAACCACAAATGGAAACCAACCATAGTTCAATTCATCAATGTCTCCTAAATCTTTATCTGGAACCAGCCATACTTTATTTTAAGAGCTGCCTGCCAATGAGTTATAAAGAATTAATAATATATAAGCACACGAGAGATAGTGTGCAGCACTGCATAAATACCTTAGCAATAATTTATGGTGTATTTACAGTGTGGAATAGTTATAACACATCAGCAACTACTGCACTTATTTTATTTTAGGGATGTATGTTTCATTATAAATGGCTTGTTCAATAATTATAGAAGGTTGATAACTGCATGCTTGCTGGAAAGTGGAAATGGTTTACAAAAGAGTTATAACTAGTCCAGAGTTACTGCCAATTCTTTCACTGTATTTTCAGGGTGGTGCATATGATTATAAAATGCTTACTGAACATAAACACACCATTTGGAATTAATTACAGAGCAATATTTTAATAGTAATGCACAAGCAGTGGAGCTATGACTTTTCTGAAAACAAATTCATAAAGGAAGTGACCAGAGATCTGCTCAGAGTGTAGCCAAATTACTGTTGAGGTTCCAGTAAGTTCAGTTAACCTTTTTCTGTGTGGAGTTGAAAGTTAACCCCTTTCTGCAGACCTCTGCAGTTCAGATCCTTCCTTATTCCATCCATGTTTTCTGTCCCTTGCATCTCTCAGACACATTTCTATTAGAGTAGGAACTAGGGGTGTGCAGAAGAGTCTGGTCTCATTTTTGTTTTTGCATTCATTTTCATTCCATTTTAGTTTCGACATATGTTTATGTATTAATTGTTGCCACATCCCAGAAGGAGACAAGGGGTGATTTCAGATGTTACGCAGTCCCAATTCACCACAGTGGATTCCTGGAGGGGGTAAACCGAACAACCACCCCCCGTGGTCAAAAGAAGCCGCAAACAGACATTGCGGGACTGGGACCAGGGCAGGGAATCGGACTGGCAGACCACGGCCTGGGGCAGCGCAACAGACGTTATACCGATCCCGGGCCGGGCCGTGGTCAAAGCACCCGAAAGGCGCCGGGGCGGTATGTCCAGGCTGCTTCTGTGTGCCCTTTAACTATCCCTCCCTGGCCTGTGTTGTTGCTGGTTATCTGGCAGCAACGCTGTGTGCTTTGTCCCTGGCTGGGAATAATTTCCTTTGATTCTGGCCGGTGGTTGCTGGCCAGACCTTACTTTTTGTTGGTTCCCGCTGGGAATCTCTTTGACCACACTTTCGGAAATGGTCCGGGGGGGAGCTCCGGAAGCGTGGTTGATTTTGACCCCAGGTGGGTATTGACCGTGGTGAACATCTGGCACCCATGAAGCAGACATTCAGGGCGCTTTGGCCCCACCGCGGGATTGACCGTGGTTCACTGTGGTTAAGCGTGATCTCATAACATCTGAAAATACCCAAGGACAGAGAAATGCTTCACTCAAACAGTCCAGGGAGTGTGACATCCCCCAGTAGAAATTCTGCCCAGTGCAGGAAACAGGGTGAGGCCACATGAGATGTTAACCCACTTTGGGCAACATTAAAACATGATGCAGCCAGTTGTAGGGATGGGCGAATGCGGTTCGGAAGTTCGGAGTTCGGCCTGAACTCGGCCTGTTCGGACAACCGAACCGAACCGAACTTCCAAACATGAAATGGCCAAAGCGAACTGAATTCCCGAACGTCAAAATGACCAAACAGTTCAGTCAGTTCAGATTGCATTCGGGTGAGTTCGGGTGGCAAAAAAAGTTTCACTTTAAGGTCAAACGTGACAGGGAGGGGTAATACTAGTCACTGAGGAGCAGACTTCCAGGCACCAGGGGTGGAGATGCTTGCAATAAATAAAAAAAACCCATATAAAAACAAAAAAAACAAATAAAAAACAAAAGAAAACCATATAAAATCCAATAAAAAACCAAAAAAACATATAAAAACAAAAAAACCACCCATAACAACATTTTCCGAATGGCCGAACAGCCGAACTGAACGGCCAAAAGGCCAACGGAATGGCCGAACTGAACGACCGAACCCGAACCCAGAGAACTAACCGAACTGCCGAACTGAACGGACGAACCGAACACAGCCAAACCGAACGGCCGAATCGAACGCAGCCGAACCGAACGGATGAACCCGAACCGCGATCTGTTCGCCCATCCCTAGCCAGTTGTAGAGCTGGCAGCTGCTAGATGTTTACCCAGCTCTTCCCTGGGGTGTTCAGCTGGCTGACACGTGATGCATCTGCTAGAGAAGGCCTGAGATACATTTTGTGTTAACGTTGCCCAAAGTGGAGTAAGGCTTCCCAAAGTGGGATAACAGACCACCTCTCATGTTACTGGTCCCAGGCTGCCCTACCTAGCTGCAAGGTACAGGGATGGGCCCCCACCTGATCTCCTCTGAAGAAGTGTGTATTTCCCTACTACCAAACAGCTGGTCGGGGGTCCCAGAGGAGCATGCACACACTTCCCACCTGAAAAACAGCTGATCCTGCAGCACAGCAGGAGTGTGGGCATTTAGCCCCATGTGGCAGGCTCCTTGGCCTGACCCATGATATAGAGGGGGTGGTGATGGCCACAGAGGGACTGCTCATTTGTAGAGCTTTCCCTGCCCACCCAAAGTTTTCAGCTGTGTTTTCTCTCCCCATGGCAGGCAGGGAATTCCCTGTCTCATGTGGCTTTACTAGGGCTGTAACTTAGTACCCTGGTTTTTTTTGGCTTTTATTGAGGATCATGGTACTCAACTCAGTTTACTGAATACGGAGTAACAAACTGATTTTTTTGTTTACTCAGTAACTCAAGGAGTCCAGAAATTCAAAATGGTGGGGAGGAAGGGGCTAGGTGCGAGTCCCCTAATGTAGCATGCAGACAAGGGGTAGACATGGTGGGAGGGCACAGTGAGCAGGAAAGGGTTTCTGGTGGCAGTGACTCCTAGTGGTGGCAGGAAATGGGGCAGGGACAGTAAAGTCACTAATAGAACTGGACATGATGGTGGAATGAAAGTGGAACTGAGTCTCCTCCTGCCACTGAGAGTGCCGGTGTGGTCCCCCCAGTGCTATAACCCCAGTGTGATGCCTCAGTGCAGTAGGCTACAGACTGGGAGATCTGGTCACCATATTTTCTCTGGGAACTAGGGCTGTGCAAAATAGGCAATCCAAGTACTTGGACTGAGTTCTAAAGTTCCAAGTACCATGACTGGGCACTTGAAACATTTTCCAAGTACCTGGAAATCAGACCTCTAGACCAAACTTTGGAACTCTGAAACACTTTTTTAAAACTCACATTTAGGGAAAGTGCAATTGGGAGCTTGACCAGAAGTACAATAGATAAGCCTCATCCTTCTCACTAAAAAGGTGAATTTCCAAAAGGACAAATCAGCGTTAGCAGGTTGAAGGGCAACATGCACAACATCGTTTCAGGTCATGGTGAGAGAACCAAAAGTTCAATAACTCATCTCCAGTTTTTACTGTTTTGTTTTCCTGTTATCAGAAACCCTTGTTTCCCTAGGTAAACAAATTCTCTATTGTCCAGGGAGCTTAGAATTGCTTAAAGATTACCCCTTTTACTCCCCAGCATGTATCTGAACCATTAACTTGCATTCAAGAGGCTAGAGTAAGCTCTAATTTGCATGCAATCCTGAATAGACCGTTGCATGCAAATTAACAGTTCTGATTCATGCTGGAGAGGAAAAGGGACTATTTGTAAGCTATTTGTAAGCATTTGTAAGCTCCCTGCATAGCAGAGGGTCTTCCCAAGGTCACACAGGGGCAATGGGGTCTCACTCTGGGGAATTAGAAAACCCCTCTTCCAAGCCTTTTCCAGTCCGCCTTGGCTGAACCCCTCCCCCCCGCCTGAGACAGGGGGGTACCCTCTTCTAGGACACAACACACAGTCCAGAGGGTATGAGTCCACAGTCCTTTATTAGACTCTGTGTCTAGGGATGTGCGAACAGAGTTTGGAGGTTCGGTGTTTGGCCAGAACTCGGGATATTCGGACTGTTCGTGAAAACCCCGAACCTGAACTGCCCTCTGCCCGAACTGGCCGAACAAAATTCAGGTTTCAAACCATTGTGGCGTAGGGCAGGGGGGACCCAGTTTTCCCTCCCTCCCTCCAGGTTGCATGGGTGGAAGGGACGCCGGGGCTCACCTCCCCCCTGCCCAGCCTGGTATTTTTTTTTTCTTTTCTAAACCCCACCCCAGGGATCAACCTATCTGGTGGTTCTGGGACTCTATCCCTGGGTCCAGCAGCAGCAGCGAAGGCAGATCCAGCTCCAGCGGTACTCTGAGCGCTTCAGGCCTCTACTAGGCCTGAAGTGCTCTGGAGCACCGCTGGAGCTGGAGCCACTGCCACTGGCGGACCTGGGGACAGAGACCCAGGACCACTAAGTAGGTTGTTCCTTAGGGTGGGTCTTTAAAAAAAAAAAAATGACCAGGCTCAGCAGGGTGGGGGAGGGGAGGTGAGCTCCAGTGCCCCTTCCACCTGTGCAGTCTGGCGGGGGGAGGAAAAACCAGGTTCCCCCCGCCTCTCCCTGAACAGGTTCAGTGAAACCGAACAGTTTTGGGCCAAATAGCCCGAACCCAAACTGTTTCGTGGGGACCAAACCCTGAACAGGCCAATCCCCCCAGTGTTTGCACATCCCTATCTGTGTCCAATGTACCTGGGGCTGCCGGCTCAGTCGCCTACACCCTGAAGGCCCAGGTCAGTCTCTCCAGACCATCAACCCCCGAAATCCAGCCAGCCAGGCCTCTAAGCCCCCAGGTCCTGGACAAGCCTTTCCCAGGCAAGAGGCTCCCTCCTGGGCACAGCCTCTACCACTTGCCTGGGTCCCTCTGATTCTCCAACCTTCAGTACCTTGGAGAACGTAGAGCTGGAAGGCTTCTTCAGGGAGACTTTGCTCCTCCAGCTCCCTAGCAGAGACTCTTCTCCTCTCTGCCTTGCTCTTCATATATACCAGCAGAGTGGGCATGGCCAGACTTCGTCTCCTCAGCCTTAAAGGGTCAATGTCCTTCCCACTCTGTCCCTGAAGTTATCAACCTGTTCTATCCAGAGATTGATCCTAGCTATGGGCTGGCTCTCCCAGGCCCATACGCATGTGCCCAGCCCTCTGGATGTCCCACGCAGCCTTCTTGAAGGGTCAGGAACCCCACAGGACTGGCATGGTTACATCCTAATCAATAGATAATTTGCTTCCCCTTCCTCAAGTTGGTCAACTTTTCTTCTGGAAGTCAAGAAAGGGACTGAACTGTATCCAACTCTATAATGAAATAGGTCAGAGAGGTGATGGGAACCTCAGTTTTCTCTGGAGCTAATAGTATTCCCAGCTCCTCAGTCATCTCCTGAAAGTGTCCTCATGCATTCGGTTGTGCCAGCCCTCCCCACAAACAGGAAATCACTTAAATAGTGCTTTACCTGCTGCATACCTGACCTCTGCTGGACCACACAGTCGATAATGGTGCTAAACCTCTCAAAATCCACACATGAAATGGATCAACCAATTGGCCATTGACTGGCTCCCTCCCCAACCACCTCTGACCCTCCTTTGCACTGTTATTTTTTTATTTTGTCACCCTCTGTGGCATGGCTCAGCCCTAACACCCACTTCCCTGAATCTGGGCTTGAGTGAGTAAGATGTGGGGTGGGGGTAGTTGATAAGAAAAAATGCCTCCCGGTATATTCAGGGAGTCAGGCCCACTGACCTTAAACTCAGTCCTTCCTGGTGTTGTAGGATCAATGGCTTTATCTCTCTTCCCATTTTCTCAGTCTTCTCTGTTAGTCAGCAGAGGGCTGGGGGAGGTAAGGACAACCCCCCTTCTGATGGGCATCACCTGGAAAAGTGCTAATTTGCACAGAGAAATGAGTTGGGGGGGCTCCACAACCACTTTCCCCCACCTGGTTCCCAGGTGTGTCCCATTTAGATGGGGCCTCCTCTCTTCAAGTGGAAGTAGGCCCAACCTCCTGCAGACTGCCTTGCCCTCACTCCCTTGCCAAATCTCCACCTCACTGGGAATTTCCCCTGCTACTCCTGCATATCTCTCTCTCTCTCTCTCTCTCTCTCTCTCTCTCCCTCCTGGCTGCCCCATCTCTCTCTCTCTCTCTCTCTCTCTCTCTCTCAAAAGAGAGTGTGAGAGTTAGGGGTGTGCGAACACCGAGTGGTTCGGTGTTCGGCCCACTTGAGGTTCGTTCGAACCTGAAACCATTCAGTTCGGTCCATTTGGACTAAACTGGTTTGGGGGGACCGAACCCATTTGGCCAGGGGGGACCCAGTTTTCCCTCCTGTCTCTTATACACATCTAGATGTGTATAAGAGACAGGCTTTAGGCCACTACTAGGCCTTCCATATCAAACCGGAAGGCCTAGTAGCAGCCTGAAGCGCTCTGGAGCACCAGCCCTGCCCGACCTGCAGCTGCTACCGCAGCTGCTTCTGGACCCAGGGCCAGAGCCCAACCTACCTGGGGGTGACAGGGCTCTGGCCCCGGGTCCGGTGGTGGCCATGGCAGCAGCCACAGGTTCAGCACTCTGGAGCACTTCAGACCGCTATTAGGCCTTCCGATTTGACCCAGAAGGCCTAGTAGTGGCCTGAAGCACTCTGGAGTGCTGCCACTGGTGGACCCACTACCGGAACTGCCCACTTCCGGACTCAGGGCTGGAGCTCTGGTACCGGCACCACCAGGTAGGGCGGCAGGCAATCCCGGGGGTGGGGGTTAAAAAATAATAATCCCAGGCTGGGCAGGATGGGGGGGAGGTGCTCCCCAATGTCCCTTCCACCCACGCAGCCTGGAGGGGAGAGGGAAAACCGGGTCCCCCCCAACCGAGTTCAGACCCCGAACTTGGTTCGGTCGGTTTGGTCGGGGGTTGGTTCGGATTTGGGGTGTTTGTGAACGGGCCAAACCCCCCGAGTTCAGGCCAAACCCCGAATTTCCAAACTGTGTTCGCACATCTCTAGCGAGAGTGAGAGAGAGACTAAGATGAGGCAGTAGGCATTTGGGCAGGAGGAGTTGGGAGCAGAGAGAGAGAGGGTATGCTGGCACAAACAACAGTCACCTTGGAGTTGGCAGTTGGCCTAAAGCGAGAGTAGGTGCTCTCATTCCATTTGGAAATACCGACCTTTGGGGAGCAAGGAAGAACTCTACCAACATTTTTTACATTTTCTGTGATTTTCCTCCATTTTCTTCCATTTTGGTAGTTTCTGGTAATTTCTGGTAATTTTTTGTGATTTCCAATATAATAGATAATACCAGATATTACCAGAAATTACTGATAATACCAGAAATTATTAAAAAAATTACTGGAAATTACTGAAATGGCAATAAATAGCAGAAAATCTTTAAAAATGTCAAAAATACCACTAAATTTCATCCTCACGCAAATGAGGTGAAAAAGTTGTTTCCCTAGGAACAGCAGTCACAGAGATTTTTCATTTCCACTTTAGTTGGCAGTGAGCTGCTCACTCCAACTCACAGGACAACTCAGGAACCCAAGTAGCAGAAGGTTCATCTTGAGAAACACCATCTGCTCCATCAAGTCAGGTGCCATGTGTGAATGGTGTGGACTGACAATGTCCCCCACCACAGAGAACATCCATTCTCTTGGCATACTTGTTGGTGGACAGGACAGGATTTCTACCACCATCTTGGCCAGGCCCTGTCACACCTGTCCCTTTTGTGCCAAGTAGGTGAGCAGATCACTGGTGGGATCCTCTAGGGCTCATCCTGGATGCGGGCGACTGTGGTCTCTGTATTATCTCTTTCCTGTGGGGCGCAGGGGGGAGAAGCCTTCTGCCATCACCCCAACATTGTATGCCCACATTGTCTGCCCTGAGGTTGTCCAGTGGGGGATAGAACTGCTGCTGCTCCTGGGGGTGCTGCTGGGGGCGTCCCCTTCTCTGACACTGGAACTTCCACCTCCACCCTCAGTGTGGCAGTCTCAGAACTCAAGGCAAGGGTGGAATCCTTAAAGGGCTAGAGCATTAACACCACCTGTGCCATCATCTTCCACTGTGCACAGTATTAGTGCTGTGGACACCCCTATGTTGCCCACCCAGGCCACTTCATGCAGTACTTTCTGCTTGTCAACCAGTCGCTCCAGCATGTGGAAGGTGGAGTTCCAACATGGGAGGTGAAAGTCCTTCACATTCCTGTGGAAGTAGCCAGTAATCTTCCATGCAATGTCAATGAGGTTGGCAATGCAACTGCCGCCTCCCTCCTCCACCAGGGCCCCCTTGACCCTCAGGTGCAGTGTGTGTGCCACACACCATGTACTGGCAAATTTGTCATCCTGCCTGACCACCAAAACGATGGCCTCATTATCTATGAAAAAGAAACCCCTCGGGATGAGTACCCCACTTATCCATCCCTCCAGCATATACACTTTCAAGACAGCATAATTTTCCTTAGCTCATTTTATCCTTCTGAAATTTTGTTTCTAACATGATCTTTTCTTGATATTCCAACATCCATTTTATAACATTCACATCTCTATAGTACCTAATATAGTAATTTCCCTTTTTTCTGGCTGATCAACACACAGTTCTGTACAGCAGCACTAGTCATAGCAAGTTTTACAGATTTCTTAAAGCTTGAGTGATGGTTTATTATCATATAACACTGTAGGCCACAAAACACCTTTTTGCCTTGCTCACCACATGCTCCTTAATCTGTTTGTCCTGCCCAATTGCAATGCACCCTCATAACTGTTGTCTCCGTAACATGTTGCCATCCCAGTTGTCATGGGTTGGAGGGTCCTCACCCCCCTGTCTGGGCAATCAACAAAACTGTCTTTCCATTTCCTGGAGGTTGGTCATGTGTCACAGCTCTGATTTGGGTTTTACAATTCTCAATTGTAACATTACGTACATGTGGAACCGTTTGCATTACATATTTATCAGACTTGTAGTCTACATGTAGGCCTGTGTTACACGTGTGTGACCCTATGTTCCTCCATGACAGCCCCCCTGTAAGATTGCATGTGAAGCGGGCATGACAGACTCCTGTAACATGCTGAGACTGGTGTGTCTTACCAGTGTGTGTAGGGATATGCAACCCCTCTACCTCATTTCCATGTGTTTGAATCCTATTAAAGTTAGACCTTTGGTTTTTGAAACCCTCTGTCAGCCCTGTGGGGCTATTATGTTCACATGTTTTCCACCATGTCATAGTGGAGTGATCCTCAGGATTCAGTATATTTCTGGGTTCACTCTCTTGTACAGGTATACCCTGAAGTGTCGGAATAAGACTGTGACAAATGGGTGGGAACGCCATGTTAACAACCTTTGTTCCCCAGTTACAAAATTTGGCCATGTTTCCAGAGTATCTGGCAGCCTGCTTTGTATTGGATGTATGTCTGTTCCCCTTGGCATACCTTCTATGTCTGATTTACCTGGACTATCCAGACTGTAGATCAGAAGTATTATTAGGAGACACAGGAGGGTATGTGGAGTAAGTGTGATACCTTTTACACTTCTGATTCTGCAGGATTTGGTCCCTCCTGTGTAAGGTAGGGTGCCAAGTCCTGGGCTTCAGAATCAGGGTGACCCACTGGCTTCACTCCTTTCAGTTCCCCATGTGAGACATGCAGTTCTCTCCCCGAGTCTTGTCCTCCCCTGCCTTTTGGCTAGTTTGGGGACTCCTCTTTGGGGTTTTCCTGCCCCTGAGTGGAGTTCACAGGTTGGGGTGCAGGATCTGTAAAGTCTTCCTGTAACCTTTCCCCTCCACTAGGGTTGCTCTCTGTCTCCCCATGTTCCAGGGGTAGAGGCGCAACTTGTTTAGGGTTCTCTGAGTCTTGTTGCCCCTCACTCTCCCTTCCCCGGTTGCTCTCCAGCTCCCCGTGTTCCTGGGATTGGGCTTTTTCCAGCCTCCATCCCAGCATCCATTTGTTTATAGCATTCCCCACCAACATTTCGTTTTGTGCTCTTCTAGGGAGTACTGCCACCTGGATTGGTTCTTTTGAGCCTTCCCATTCTAAATCTACAGTGGCTGTGGGCAAAATATCCCTGATTCCCATTTCCAGGGATACCACAACCTTTCTATAGGTGTTTATTTTATGTTTTGGGATCAAGTCCTCCCGTACCATAACCATGTGTGCCCCATTGTCTAATCTCCCAACACAGTTTACCCCATTAACCTTAGCAGGTTTTTGTAGCAATAGATCTTCTGTGGGTGAGTTAGGGATGAGATAGCACTCATCAACACCTCGGGGGGGGAGGGGGGGTTGAAGTACAGACACAAAAGTCGCACTGGAAGTTCCAATAATCTCATTAGACTCCCATTTAGGGCTATGAAACTCCCTTCTTTGGGGGCAGTCTCATACCACATACCCTGTTTGCTAACAGTTATTACACTGTCTTGAATCATTAGTAGGGGATTGGGAGGTGTGTGTTCTTTGGAGTCTGGGTGATCCCTGTCTCCTCCCACCCCCATTCTTGTTTGGTTTGTTCTGGGTCAAGTTTCCTTGTTCAGATTATGGATTGTACCCATTCTGCTTATAGTAAAACCCTTGTTTGAATTTTCCCCCATTATTTGGTTTCTTTTCCCCATTATTTGGATTTCTTTCCCCATAAGCTGAGATAGCATTTGCAATATACTCATCTGCCCTCCTCCCAGCCTGTTTGACATTCGTGATCCCCTGATTAAGCAAGTGTGATTTAAGATAAGGGGCACAATTGTTTAGCAATTGCTCAAGGATTACAAGGTCCATTACTTGCTCCTTCATAACCTTTCCTTGTGCATCTAACCATTTCACCCCATACTGATTTAACATTTTCCCCATATCTGAATAAGACATACCATCTCCCTTCTTAAAGTTGCGTAGTTTTAGGCAAAAAGTTTCTGGAGTGATTCTGTACTCCTCAAGAACTGCTGTTTTGAATTCCTCAAAAGTCAATGCCTGGTTTTCCTCGAGCTTTATGTTGTACACATCTCTTGCCTTCTTGGGGATCTTGGGTATCAGCAGATTGATCCAAAAGTCATCTGGAATCTTCCCGTTGAAAGATGTGCTGGGCAGTTGTGAAAAATATATCAATGCATTCACTTTCTTTGTATAGGGGCAAAGGTGCTGAACAGTAGGGGTGGGAATTCCGGATCTACCGGTATCCGATAATGCCGGTATCGGGCGTACCGGCATTACCGGATTCGACCCGGTAATCCGGACCCAGTACCGGATTTTGGTGTACCGGTTTTTTTACATTGCAGCCATTTAAAAATGGCTGCAATTTAAAAAAATTTAAATCCCCAGCAAAACAGTTTTTTTTTAAAAAAAAACCTCCCCGAGTCCAGGCTGTGCGGGTGGAAGGGGGAACACCCCCCACCCACCCTGCCCAGCCTGGCTTTTTGTTTTAAAAAAGAAAAGACTAAGAGTTACAGACGGCGAGCCAGGAGAGCCCCCCCCAGCACCAGCGGCCACGGCGTCCCCGCAGCCGCAGGTAAGTATGACCTGATCCCTGGGGGGAGTGGGGGTGTTTAACACCCCCACCCCCCCCAGGGATCACCCCTACAGCGCGCTTGCCGCTTACCTTGGGGAGCT